>JAZAQT010000428.1:0-26920 GCA_036417435.1 Inia geoffrensis
TGAAGGGTTTCTGCCTGAGGGTCGAGCCTGATTTGGATTCATTTCAGATTACCTAGCCCAGGATCTGTCTTGAGGGCAGGGTTGTGTTTGCAAAGGGGCAGGCTCTAGGCCTTGTGAAGGATAGGTGCTTTTCAGCACAGTTGGTAAGGTTGTTACGGCAGTGTGCCACGAGGCGGCAGCACTACTCCGTGTCGTCTCTTGTAACCTGGGGAAAGAAAGCGTTAGCGGGGGTCCCGCTGTTGGATTGGCAATGGGGAGGCGAACGTGGCTAAACACACACCTCTGGGCTTGTGTATGCTCACCCACTGCCCCTTCACCTGCACTGCCCCATCCCAGGCATATCGCAAGCCTTGCAAGTGGGCTATGCGGAGGGTGCCGTGGTTCGCAGGTGGGGCGACTCTAATGAAGAGAGCTGGAGGTGGGAACCTGCCTAGCAGGAGCTGTGGAGATCCGATTTCTTCACCGCGCTCCCCTCTCAGCTGCTCCACCCTCATTTGGGTGCACCAGGCTTCGCTTAACTGTAGCAGGGCCGCGTTGGATCGGGAGATTGTGGTACCACGCAGGGGAGAATGGGCAATAGCGGTCCGAGGTGCCGCTTGTCAGGTGGCACGTCCTGCTCCCTTGCTGCCTCAGCAGCAGCATGCTCCGGCTGTGGGACCCAAGCCTGCCGAGGCTCCAGGACCCTTACCGTGGTAACGACATCACAGAGGCCTGAGGTAACAGAGTAGGCATTGCTTAACCCCTTACTTGCCTTGTCATTGTACAGTACTTTTCCCTTTCAGCCTAGTTCATATGCAATGTTGCGTCTGTTTGTGTTCTCCGGCCACTTGGTGCAATTATACACGTAGCTATACCCTTAGGGTTTCGGATGCTTTGCACTCTTCTTTTCTTGAGGAATGTTTTGTAGCGTTCCCTGTGCTTTCGGGTGGGTCCCTCTTGATGAGCACTGTTTGATACGTTAAGCGTTAAGCGAGTTTCTGTGAATCCCGACCTCCTACTTAACCCTCCCCAGTCTCCAATTTCCCCCTCAGGGAACTCCAGGCTTCTTTCTTCCCTTTGTGAACCTGTGTTTCCTTTGTGTACTAGCTTCCTCAGTATCCATATTTCGATGGCAGACAAAAGTGTGATATCCTGGAATATGTGTCTTGCTGCCTCTAATTGGCAGGGATTAGTGAGATCATCTACTGCTCCACCCATGCTGCTGCAACGAGTATGGGTTCATTTTGTTCTGTGGCTGAGTGGTGGTCGAGGGTGCATAGGTAGCAGAACATCTTTCTCCATTCACCCTTCGGTCCCCATTCCGTCCATTTCTATGTTTTGCCTGCGGTCATGGGAACCACAATGACTGCTGGGGTGCAAGTGCTTCCTTCCAATGATGCTTGTCTCTGGTTATACGACCTGCAGCGGGGATGCCGAATCTCGTGGTACTTCCAGTGTTTAGTTTGGTAAGGAATATGCCTACTGTGCCTCATACCGGCTGTTAGCGATTTACAACCCCACCAACAGCAATAGCTGGCTTCACTTTTTGGCATGCCCTCTTGAGCACTTACGCTTTTAGGGTTCGAGAGGACAGCAGCCAGGGAACACCTCGTCTAGCTTTCTTTGCACTCTCTAATCAGGACAGATCCTGAGCATCTTTTCTTTTGAATGTGCTGTTTTCTAAAATGCAGGTGGGTACCAGTGAGTTTTTGAAAGGTTCCTGCCTCAGGGTCGGGCCTGATTTGAATTCGTTTCAGATTACCTAGCCCAGGATATTTCTTGAGGGCAGGGTTGTTTCTGCAAAACCGCAGACCGTAGGCCTTGTGGCTGATAGGTGCCCTTCAGCACAGTTGGTAAGATTGTTACGGCAGTGTGCCACGAGGCGGCCGCACTGCACCGTGTCGTCTCTGGTAACGTGGGGAAAGAAAGCCTTAGCGGGGTTCCCGGTGTTGGGTTGGAAATGGGGAGTCGAACGCGGCTAAACACACACACCTGGTCTTTTGTAGGCTCACCTCCTGCCCCTTAACCTGCACTGCTCCATCCTTGGCATATCGCAAGCCTTGCAAGTGGGCTACTCAGAGAGTGCCGTGGTTCGCAGGTGGGGCGACTCTAATGAAGTGGGCTGGAGGTGGGAACTTGGCTGGCAGGAGCTGTGGAGATCCGGTTTCATCACAGCCCTTCCCTCTCAGCTGTTCCACCATCATCTGGGTGCACCAGGCTGTGCTTACCTGTAGGAGGGCAATGTTGGATCGTGCGATTTTCGTACCTCGCAGGGGAGAACAGCAGCAGCATCCTCCAGCCTCGGGACACAGGCCTGCTGAGGCTTCAGGGTCGTGACACCAGCCGACGTCCCAGTGGCCTAAGGTAAGAAAGTGGGCATTTCTTAAGCCCTTACTTGCCTTGTCATTGAACAGTCCTTTCCTCGTTCAGCGTAGTTTATATACAATGCTCCGTCTCTTTGAGTTCTACAGCCACGTGATGCAATTATGAACGTAGCTGTACCTGTAGGGTTTCGGATTCTTTGCCCTGTTTGTTTATCGAGGAATATTTTGTAGTGTCCCATGTGCTTTCGGTTGAGTCGCCCTTTTTGAGCACTTTTTGATATTTTGAGTGTGTTTCTGTTAATCCCAATCTCCTAATTCACCCTTCCCCGGTCTCCAACCTCCCCCTGTGGGAACTCCTCGCTTCTTTCTTCCCTTTGTGAACCTGTGTTTCCTTTCTTTACTAGCTTCCTTTGTATCTCTAGGTAGAATGCACACATAAGTGATATCCGGGGATATGTGTCTTGCTGCCTCTAATTGACCAGAATTAGTGAGATCATTTCGTGCTCCACCCATGCTGCTGCAACGAGTATGGGTTCATTTTGTTCTGTGGCTGAGTGGTGGTCGAGGGTGCGTAGGTAGCAGAACATCTTTCTCCATTCACCCCTCGCTCCCCATTCCGTTCGTTCCTATGTCTTGGCCGCGGTCATGGGAACGATAAGGACTGCTTGGGTGCAAGTGCTTCCTTCCAATGATGCTAGTCTCTGGTTATACGACCTGCAGTGGGGTGGCTGAATCTCGTGGTGCCTACAGTGTTTAGTTTGGTAAGGAATTTGCCTACTGTTCCCCTTACCGGCTGTTAGCGATTTACAATCCCACCGACAGCAATAGCTGGCTTCTCTTTTTGGCATGCCCTCTTGAGCACTTACGCTTTTAGCGTTTGAGAGGACTGCAGCCAGGGAACACCTCGTCTAGCTTTCTTTGCACTCTCTAATCAGGACAGATCCTGAGCATCTTTTCTTTTGAATGTGCTGTTTTCTAAAACGCGCGGGTGAGTACCACTGAGTTCTGGAAAGGTTCCTGCCTCAATGTCGGGCCTGATTTGAATTTGTTTCAGATGACCTAGCCCAGGATATTTCTTGAGGGCAGGGTTGTGTCTCCAAAGCCGCAGGCCGTAGGCCTTGTGGATGATAGGTGCCCTTCAGCACAGTTGGTAAGATTGTTACGGCAGCGTGCCACGAGGCGGCAGCACTGCACCGTGCCGTCTCTGCGAACGTGGGGAAAGAAAGCCTTAGCGGGGTTCCCGGTGTTGGATTGGACATGGGGAGTCGAACGTGGCTAAACACACACACCTGGCCTTTTGTAGGCTCACCTCCTGCCCCTTCACCTGCACTGCCCCACCCCAGGCATATCGCAAGCCTTGCAAGTGGGCTACTCAGAGGGTGCCGTGGTTCGCAGGTGCGGCGACGCTAATGAAGTGAGCTGGTGGTGGGAACTTGCCTAGCAGGAGCTGTGGAGATCCGGTTTCTTCACAGCCTTTCCCTCTCAGCTCTTCCACCATCATTTGGGTGCATCCGGCTGTGCTTACCTCTAGGAGGGCCATGTTGGATCAGGAGATTTTCGTACCACGCACGGGAGAACAGCAGCAGCATCCTCCAGCCGCGGGACACAGGCCTGCTGAGGCTCCAGGGGTCTGACACCAGCCGACGTCACAGAGACCTGAGGTAAGAATGTGGGCATTTCTTAAGCCCTTACTTGCCTTGTCATTGAACAGTTGTTTTTCCTTTCAGCAGAATTTATATACAATGTTGCGTCTCTTTCAGCTCTACAGCCCCTTGATGCAATTTCAAACGTAGCTCTACCTGTCGGGTTTCGGATTCTTTGCCCTGTTAGTTTATCGAGGAATATTCTGTAGCGTCCCATGTTCTTTCGGGTGAGTCGCCCTTGATGAGCACTTTTTGATAGGTTAGATGTTTTTCTGTGAATCCCACTCTCGTTATTCACCCTTCCCCGGTCTCCAATCTCCCCCTGTTCGAACTCCTCGCTTCTTTCCTCCCTTTGTGAACCTGTGTTTCCTTTCTTTCCTAGCTTCCTTTGTGTCCCTAGGTAGACTGCACACATAAGTGATATGCGGGGATATGTGTCTCGCTGCCTCTAATTGACCAGAGTTAGTGAGATCATTTAGTGCTCCACCCATGCTGCTGCAAACACTATGAGTTCATTTTATTCTATGGCTGAGTGGTAGTCGAGGGTGTGTGGGTAGTGGAACATCTTTCTCCCTTCACCCCTCGCGCGACAGTTCGTTAGTTTGTATGTCTTGGCTGTGGTCAGGGGTACCACAACGGCTGCTGGGGTGCAAGTGTTTCCTTCCAATGATGCTAATCTCTGGTTATACGACCTGCAGCATTGTTGCCGAATCTCGTGGTACCTCCAGTGTTTAGTGTGGTAAGGAATGTGCCTACTGATCCTCATACCGTCTGTTACCAGTTTACAATCCCACCAACATCAATAGCTTGCTTCACTTTGTGGCATGCCCTCTAGAGCACTTAAGATTTTACGGTTTAGGAGGATTGCAGCCAGGGAACCCCTCATCTAGCTTTCTTTTCACTCTCTAATCATGAGAGATCCTGAGCATCTTTTCATTTGAATGTGCTGTTTTCTGAAACGCGTGTGAGTACCACTGAGGTCTTGAAGGGTTTCTGCCTGAGGGTCGAGCCTGATTTGGATTCATTTCAGATTACCTAGCCCAGGATCTGTCTTGAGGGCAGGGTTGTGTTTGCAAAGGGGCAGGCTCTAGGCCTTGTGAAGGATAGGTGCTTTTCAGCACAGTTGGTAAGGTTGTTACGGCAGTGTGCCACGAGGCGGCAGCACTACTCCGTGTCGTCTCTTGTAACCTGGGGAAAGAAAGCGTTAGCGGGGGTCCCGCTGTTGGATTGGCAATGGGGAGGCGAACGTGGCTAAACACACACCTCTGGGCTTGTGTATGCTCACCCACTGCCCCTTCACCTGCACTGCCCCATCCCAGGCATATCGCAAGCCTTGCAAGTGGGCTATGCGGAGGGTGCCGTGGTTCGCAGGTGGGGCGACTCTAATGAAGAGAGCTGGAGGTGGGAACCTGCCTAGCAGGAGCTGTGGAGATCCGATTTCTTCACCGCGCTCCCCTCTCAGCTGCTCCACCCTCATTTGGGTGCACCAGGCTTCGCTTAACTGTAGCAGGGCCGCGTTGGATCGGGAGATTGTGGTACCACGCAGGGGAGAATGGGCAATAGCGGTCCGAGGTGCCGCTTGTCAGGTGGCACGTCCTGCTCCCTTGCTGCCTCAGCAGCAGCATGCTCCGGCTGTGGGACCCAAGCCTGCCGAGGCTCCAGGACCCTTACCGTGGTAACGACATCACAGAGGCCTGAGGTAACAGAGTAGGCATTGCTTAACCCCTTACTTGCCTTGTCATTGTACAGTACTTTTCCCTTTCAGCCTAGTTCATATGCAATGTTGCGTCTGTTTGTGTTCTCCGGCCACTTGGTGCAATTATACACGTAGCTATACCCTTAGGGTTTCGGATGCTTTGCACTCTTCTTTTCTTGAGGAATGTTTTGTAGCGTTCCCTGTGCTTTCGGGTGGGTCCCTCTTGATGAGCACTGTTTGATACGTTAAGCGTTAAGCGAGTTTCTGTGAATCCCGACCTCCTACTTAACCCTCCCCAGTCTCCAATTTCCCCCTCAGGGAACTCCAGGCTTCTTTCTTCCCTTTGTGAACCTGTGTTTCCTTTGTGTACTAGCTTCCTCAGTATCCATATTTCGATGGCAGACAAAAGTGTGATATCCTGGAATATGTGTCTTGCTGCCTCTAATTGGCAGGGATTAGTGAGATCATCTACTGCTCCACCCATGCTGCTGCAACGAGTATGGGTTCATTTTGTTCTGTGGCTGAGTGGTGGTCGAGGGTGCATAGGTAGCAGAACATCTTTCTCCATTCACCCTTCGGTCCCCATTCCGTCCATTTCTATGTTTTGCCTGCGGTCATGGGAACCACAATGACTGCTGGGGTGCAAGTGCTTCCTTCCAATGATGCTTGTCTCTGGTTATACGACCTGCAGCGGGGATGCCGAATCTCGTGGTACTTCCAGTGTTTAGTTTGGTAAGGAATATGCCTACTGTGCCTCATACCGGCTGTTAGCGATTTACAACCCCACCAACAGCAATAGCTGGCTTCACTTTTTGGCATGCCCTCTTGAGCACTTACGCTTTTAGGGTTCGAGAGGACAGCAGCCAGGGAACACCTCGCCTAGCTTTCTTTGCACTCTCTAATCAGGACAGATCCTGAGCATCTTTTCTTTTGAATGTGCTGTTTTCTAAAATGCAGGTGGGTACCAGTGAGTTTTTGAAAGGTTCCTGCCTCAGGGTCGGGCCTGATTTGAATTCGTTTCAGATTACCTAGCCCAGGATATTTCTTGAGGGCAGGGTTGTTTCTGCAAAACCGCAGACCGTAGGCCTTGTGGCTGATAGGTGCCCTTCAGCACAGTTGGTAAGATTGTTACGGCAGTGTGCCACGAGGCGGCCGCACTGCACCGTGTCGTCTCTGGTAACGTGGGGAAAGAAAGCCTTAGCGGGGTTCCCGGTGTTGGGTTGGAAATGGGGAGTCGAACGCGGCTAAACACACACACCTGGTCTTTTGTAGGCTCACCTCCTGCCCCTTAACCTGCACTGCTCCATCCTTGGCATATCGCAAGCCTTGCAAGTGGGCTACTCAGAGAGTGCCGTGGTTCGCAGGTGGGGCGACTCTAATGAAGTGGGCTGGAGGTGGGAACTTGGCTGGCAGGAGCTGTGGAGATCCGGTTTCATCACAGCCCTTCCCTCTCAGCTGTTCCACCATCATCTGGGTGCACCAGGCTGTGCTTACCTGTAGGAGGGCAATGTTGGATCGTGCGATTTTCGTACCTCGCAGGGGAGAACAGCAGCAGCATCCTCCAGCCTCGGGACACAGGCCTGCTGAGGCTTCAGGGTCGTGACACCAGCCGACGTCCCAGTGGCCTAAGGTAAGAAAGTGGGCATTTCTTAAGCCCTTACTTGCCTTGTCATTGAACAGTCCTTTCCTCGTTCAGCGTAGTTTATATACAATGCTCCGTCTCTTTGAGTTCTACAGCCACGTGATGCAATTATGAACGTAGCTGTACCTGTAGGGTTTCGGATTCTTTGCCCTGTTTGTTTATCGAGGAATATTTTGTAGTGTCCCATGTGCTTTCGGTTGAGTCGCCCTTGTTGAGCACTTTTTGATATTTTGAGTGTGTTTCTGTTAATCCCAATCTCCTAATTCACCCTTCCCCGGTCTCCAACCTCCCCCTGTGGGAACTCCTCGCTTCTTTCTTCCCTTTGTGAACCTGTGTTTCCTTTCTTTACTAGCTTCCTTTGTATCTCTAGGTAGAATGCACACATAAGTGATATCCGGGGATATGTGTCTTGCTGCCTCTAATTGACCAGAATTAGTGAGATCATTTCGTGCTCCACCCATGCTGCTGCAACGAGTATGGGTTCATTTTGTTCTGTGGCTGAGTGGTGGTCGAGGGTGCGTAGGTAGCAGAACATCTTTCTCCATTCACCCCTCGCTCCCCATTCCGTTCGTTCCTATGTCTTGGCCGCGGTCATGGGAACGATAAGGACTGCTTGGGTGCAAGTGCTTCCTTCCAATGATGCTAGTCTCTGGTTATACGACCTGCAGTGGGGTGGCTGAATCTCGTGGTGCCTACAGTGTTTAGTTTGGTAAGGAATTTGCCTACTCTTCCCCTTACCGGCTGTTAGCGATTTACAATCCCACCGACAGCAATAGCTGGCTTCTCTTTTTGGCATGCCCTCTTGAGCACTTACGCTTTTAGCGTTTGAGAGGACTGCAGCCAGGGAACACCTCGTCTAGCTTTCTTTGCACTCTCTAATCAGGACAGATCCTGAGCATCTTTTCTTTTGAATGTGCTGTTTTCTAAAACGCGCGGGTGAGTACCACTGAGTTCTGGAAAGGTTCCTGCCTCAATGTCGGGCCTGATTTGAATTTGTTTCAGATGACCTAGCCCAGGATATTTCTTGAGGGCAGGGTTGTGTCTCCAAAGCCGCAGGCCGTAGGCCTTGTGGATGATAGGTGCCCTTCAGCACAGTTGGTAAGATTGTTACGGCAGCGTGCCACGAGGCGGCAGCACTGCACCGTGCCGTCTCTGCGAACGTGGGGAAAGAAAGCCTTAGCGGGGTTCCCGGTGTTGGATTGGACATGGGGAGTCGAACGTGGCTAAACACACACACCTGGCCTTTTGTAGGCTCACCTCCTGCCCCTTCACCTGCACTGCCCCACCCCAGGCATATCGCAAGCCTTGCAAGTGGGCTACTCAGAGGGTGCCGTGGTTCGCAGGTGCGGCGACGCTAATGAAGTGAGCTGGTGGTGGGAACTTGCCTAGCAGGAGCTGTGGAGATCCGGTTTCTTCACAGCCTTTCCCTCTCAGCTCTTCCACCATCATTTGGGTGCATCCGGCTGTGCTTACCTCTAGGAGGGCCATGTTGGATCAGGAGATTTTCGTACCACGCACGGGAGAACAGCAGCAGCATCCTCCAGCCGCGGGACACAGGCCTGCTGAGGCTCCAGGGGTCTGACACCAGCCGACGTCACAGAGACCTGAGGTAAGAATGTGGGCATTTCTTAAGCCCTTACTTGCCTTGTCATTGAACAGTTGTTTTTCCTTTCAGCAGAATTTATATACAATGTTGCGTCTCTTTCAGCTCTACAGCCCCTTGATGCAATTTCAAACGTAGCTCTACCTGTCGGGTTTCGGATTCTTTGCCCTGTTAGTTTATCGAGGAATATTCTGTAGCGTCCCATGTTCTTTCGGGTGAGTCGCCCTTGATGAGCACTTTTTGATAGGTTAGATGTTTTTCTGTGAATCCCACTCTCGTTATTCACCCTTCCCCGGTCTCCAATCTCCCCCTGTTCGAACTCCTCGCTTCTTTCCTCCCTTTGTGAACCTGTGTTTCCTTTCTTTCCTAGCTTCCTTTGTGTCCCTAGGTAGACTGCACACATAAGTGATATGCGGGGATATGTGTCTCGCTGCCTCTAATTGACCAGAGTTAGTGAGATCATTTAGTGCTCCACCCATGCTGCTGCAAACACTATGAGTTCATTTTATTCTATGGCTGAGTGGTAGTCGAGGGTGTGTGGGTAGTGGAACATCTTTCTCCCTTCACCCCTCGCGCGACAGTTCGTTAGTTTGTATGTCTTGGCTGTGGTCAGGGGTACCACAACGGCTGCTGGGGTGCAAGTGTTTCCTTCCAATGATGCTAATCTCTGGTTATACGACCTGCAGCATTGTTGCCGAATCTCGTGGTACCTCCAGTGTTTAGTGTGGTAAGGAATGTGCCTACTGATCCTCATACCGTCTGTTACCAGTTTACAATCCCACCAACATCAATAGCTTGCTTCACTTTGTGGCATGCCCTCTAGAGCACTTAAGATTTTACGGTTTAGGAGGATTGCAGCCAGGGAACCCCTCATCTAGCTTTCTTTTCACTCTCTAATCATGAGAGATCCTGAGCATCTTTTCATTTGAATGTGCTGTTTTCTGAAACGCGTGTGAGTACCACTGAGGTCTTGAAGGGTTTCTGCCTGAGGGTCGAGCCTGATTTGGATTCATTTCAGATTACCTAGCCCAGGATCTGTCTTGAGGGCAGGGTTGTGTTTGCAAAGGGGCAGGCTCTAGGCCTTGTGAAGGATAGGTGCTTTTCAGCACAGTTGGTAAGGTTGTTACGGCAGTGTGCCACGAGGCGGCAGCACTACTCCGTGTCGTCTCTTGTAACCTGGGGAAAGAAAGCGTTAGCGGGGGTCCCGCTGTTGGATTGGCAATGGGGAGGCGAACGTGGCTAAACACACACCTCTGGGCTTGTGTATGCTCACCCACTGCCCCTTCACCTGCACTGCCCCATCCCAGGCATATCGCAAGCCTTGCAAGTGGGCTATGCGGAGGGTGCCGTGGTTCGCAGGTGGGGCGACTCTAATGAAGAGAGCTGGAGGTGGGAACCTGCCTAGCAGGAGCTGTGGAGATCCGATTTCTTCACCGCGCTCCCCTCTCAGCTGCTCCACCCTCATTTGGGTGCACCAGGCTTCGCTTAACTGTAGAAGGGCCGCGTTGGATCGGGAGATTGTGGTACCACGCAGGGGAGAATGGGCAATAGCGGTCCGAGGTGCCGCTTGTCAGGTGGCACGTCCTGCTCCCTTGCTGCCTCAGCAGCAGCATGCTCCGGCTGTGGGACCCAAGCCTGCCGAGGCTCCAGGACCCTTACCGTGGTAACGACATCACAGAGGCCTGAGGTAACAGAGTAGGCATTGCTTAACCCCTTACTTGCCTTGTCATTGTACAGTACTTTTCCCTTTCAGCCTAGTTCATATGCAATGTTGCGTCTGTTTGTGTTCTCCGGCCACTTGGTGCAATTATACACGTAGCTATACCCTTAGGGTTTCGGATGCTTTGCACTCTTCTTTTCTTGAGGAATGTTTTGTAGCGTTCCCTGTGCTTTCGGGTGGGTCCCTCTTGATGAGCACTGTTTGATACGTTAAGCGTTAAGCGAGTTTCTGTGAATCCCGACCTCCTACTTAACCCTCCCCAGTCTCCAATTTCCCCCTCAGGGAACTCCAGGCTTCTTTCTTCCCTTTGTGAACCTGTGTTTCCTTTGTGTACTAGCTTCCTCAGTATCCATATTTCGATGGCAGACAAAAGTGTGATATCCTGGAATATGTGTCTTGCTGCCTCTAATTGGCAGGGATTAGTGAGATCATCTACTGCTCCACCCATGCTGCTGCAACGAGTATGGGTTCATTTTGTTCTGTGGCTGAGTGGTGGTCGAGGGTGCATAGGTAGCAGAACATCTTTCTCCATTCACCCTTCGGTCCCCATTCCGTCCATTTCTATGTTTTGCCTGCGGTCATGGGAACCACAATGACTGCTGGGGTGCAAGCGCTTCCTTCCAATGATGCTTGTCTCTGGTTATACGACCTGCAGCGGGGATGCCGAATCTCGTGGTACTTCCAGTGTTTAGTTTGGTAAGGAATATGCCTACTGTGCCTCATACCGGCTGTTAGCGATTTACAACCCCACCAACAGCAATAGCTGGCTTCACTTTTTGGCATGCCCTCTTGAGCACTTACGCTTTTAGGGTTCGAGAGGACAGCAGCCAGGGAACACCTCGTCTAGCTTTCTTTGCACTCTCTAATCAGGACAGATCCTGAGCATCTTTTCTTTTGAATGTGCTGTTTTCTAAAATGCAGGTGGGTACCAGTGAGTGTTTGAAAGTTTCCTGCCTCAGGGTCGGGCCTGATTTGAATTCGTTTCAGATTACCTAGCCCAGGATATTTCTTGAGGGCAGGGTTGTTTCTGCAAAACCGCAGACCGTAGGCCTTGTGGCTGATAGGTGCCCTTCAGCACAGTTGGTAAGATTGTTACGGCAGTGTGCCACGAGGCGGCCGCACTGCACCGTGTCGTCTCTGGTAACGTGGGGAAAGAAAGCCTTAGCGGGGTTCCCGGTGTTGGGTTGGAAATGGGGAGTCGAACGCGGCTAAACACACACACCTGGTCTTTTGTAGGCTCACCTCCTGCCCCTTAACCTGCACTGCTCCATCCTTGGCATATCGCAAGCCTTGCAAGTGGGCTACTCAGAGAGTGCCGTGGTTCGCAGGTGGGGCGACTCTAATGAAGTGGGCTGGAGGTGGGAACTTGGCTGGCAGGAGCTGTGGAGATCCGGTTTCATCACAGCCCTTCCCTCTCAGCTGTTCCACCATCATCTGGGTGCACCAGGCTGTGCTTACCTGTAAGAGGGCAATGTTGGATCGTGCGATTTTCGTACCTCGCAGGGGAGAACAGCAGCAGCATCCTCCAGCCTCGGGACACAGGCCTGCTGAGGCTTCAGGGTCGTGACACCAGCCGACGTCCCAGTGGCCTAAGGTAAGAAAGTGGGCATTTCTTAAGCCCTTACTTGCCTTGTCATTGAACAGTCCTTTCCTCGTTCAGCGTAGTTTATATACAATGCTCCGTCTCTTTGAGTTCTACAGCCACGTGATGCAATTATGAACGTAGCTGTACCTGTAGGGTTTCGGATTCTTTGCCCTGTTTGTTTATCGAGGAATATTTTGTAGTGTCCCATGTGCTTTCGGTTGAGTCGCCCTTGTTGAGCACTTTTTGATATTTTGAGTGTGTTTCTGTTAATCCCAATCTCCTAATTCACCCTTCCCCGGTCTCCAACCTCCCCCTGTGGGAACTCCTCGCTTCTTTCTTCCCTTTGTGAACCTGTGTTTCCTTTCTTTACTAGCTTCCTTTGTATCTCTAGGTAGAATGCACACATAAGTGATATCCGGGGATATGTGTCTTGCTGCCTCTAATTGACCAGAATTAGTGAGATCATTTCGTGCTCCACCCATGCTGCTGCAACGAGTATGGGTTCATTTTGTTCTGTGGCTGAGTGGTGGTCGAGGGTGCGTAGGTAGCAGAACATCTTTCTCCATTCACCCCTCGCTCCCCATTCCGTTCGTTCCTATGTCTTGGCCGCGGTCATGGGAACGATAAGGACTGCTTGGGTGCAAGTGCTTCCTTCCAATGATGCTAGTCTCTGGTTATACGACCTGCAGTGGGGTGGCTGAATCTCGTGGTGCCTACAGTGTTTAGTTTGGTAAGGAATTTGCCTACTGTTCCCCTTACCGGCTGTTAGCGATTTACAATCCCACCGACAGCAATAGCTGGCTTCTCTTTTTGGCATGCCCTCTTGAGCACTTACGCTTTTAGCGTTTGAGAGGACTGCAGCCAGGGAACACCTCGTCTAGCTTTCTTTGCACTCTCTAATCAGGACAGATCCTGAGCATCTTTTCTTTTGAATGTGCTGTTTTCTAAAACGCGCGGGTGAGTACCACTGAGTTCTGGAAAGGTTCCTGCCTCAATGTCGGGCCTGATTTGAATTTGTTTCAGATGACCTAGCCCAGGATATTTCTTGAGGGCAGGGTTGTGTCTCCAAAGCCGCAGGCCGTAGGCCTTGTGGATGATAGGTGCCCTTCAGCACAGTTGGTAAGATTGTTACGGCAGCGTGCCACGAGGCGGCAGCACTGCACCGTGCCGTCTCTGCGAACGTGGGGAAAGAAAGCCTTAGCGGGGTTCCCGGTGTTGGATTGGACATGGGGAGTCGAACGTGGCTAAACACACACACCTGGCCTTTTGTAGGCTCACCTCCTGCCCCTTCACCTGCACTGCCCCACCCCAGGCATATCGCAAGCCTTGCAAGTGGGCTACTCAGAGGGTGCCGTGGTTCGCAGGTGCGGCGACGCTAATGAAGTGAGCTGGTGGTGGGAACTTGCCTAGCAGGAGCTGTGGAGATCCGGTTTCTTCACAGCCTTTCCCTCTCAGCTCTTCCACCATCATTTGGGTGCATCCGGCTGTGCTTACCTCTAGGAGGGCCATGTTGGATCAGGAGATTTTCGTACCACGCACGGGAGAACAGCAGCAGCATCCTCCAGCCGCGGGACACAGGCCTGCTGAGGCTCCAGGGGTCTGACACCAGCCGACGTCACAGAGACCTGAGGTAAGAATGTGGGCATTTCTTAAGCCCTTACTTGCCTTGTCATTGAACAGTTGTTTTTCCTTTCAGCAGAATTTATATACAATGTTGCGTCTCTTTCAGCTCTACAGCCCCTTGATGCAATTTCAAACGTAGCTCTACCTGTCGGGTTTCGGATTCTTTGCCCTGTTAGTTTATCGAGGAATATTCTGTAGCGTCCCATGTTCTTTCGGGTGAGTCGCCCTTGATGAGCACTTTTTGATAGGTTAGATGTTTTTCTGTGAATCCCACTCTCGTTATTCACCCTTCCCCGGTCTCCAATCTCCCCCTGTTCGAACTCCTCGCTTCTTTCCTCCCTTTGTGAACCTGTGTTTCCTTTCTTTCCTAGCTTCCTTTGTGTCCCTAGGTAGACTGCACACATAAGTGATATGTGGGGATATGTGTCTCGCTGCCTCTAATTGACCAGAGTTAGTGAGATCATTTAGTGCTCCACCCATGCTGCTGCAAACACTATGAGTTCATTTTATTCTATGGCTGAGTGGTAGTCGAGGGTGTGTGGGTAGTGGAACATCTTTCTCCCTTCACCCCTCGCGCGACAGTTCGTTTGTTTGTATGTCTTGGCTGTGGTCAGGGGTACCACAACGGCTGCTGGGGTGCAAGTGTTTCCTTCCAATGATGCTAATCTCTGGTTATACGACCTGCAGCATTGTTGCCGAATCTCGTGGTACCTCCAGTGTTTAGTGTGGTAAGGAATGTGCCTACTGATCCTCATACCGTCTGTTACCAGTTTACAATCCCACCAACAGCAATAGCTTGCTTCACTTTGTGGCATGCCCTCTAGAGCACTTAAAATTTTACGGTTTAGGAGGATTGCAGCCAGGGAACCCCTCATCTAGCTTTCTTTTCAATCTCTAATCATGAGAGATCCTGAGCATCTTTTCATTTGAATGTGCTGTTTTCTGAAACGCGTGTGAGTACCACTGAGGTCTTGAAGGGTTTCTGCCTGAGGGTCGTGCCTGATTTGGATTCATTTCAGATTACCTAGCCCAGGATCTGTCTTGAGGGCAGGGTTGTGTTTGCAAAGGGGCAGGCTCTAAGCCTTGTGAAGGATAGGTGCTTTTCAGCACAGTTGGTAAGGTTGTTACGGCAGTGTGCCACGAGGCGGCAGCACTACTCCGTGTCGTCTCTTGTAACCTGGGGAAAGAAAGCGTTAGCGGGGGTCCCGCTGTTGGATTGGCAATGGGGAGGCGAACGTGGCTAAACACACACCTCTGGGCTTGTGTATGCTCACCCCCTGCCCCTTCACCTGCACTGCCCCATCCCAGGCATATCGCAAGCCTTGCAAGTGGGCTATGCGGAGGGTGCCGTGGTTCGCAGGTGGGGCGACTCTAATGAAGAGAGCTGGAGGTGGGAACCTGCCTAGCAGGAGCTGTGGAGATCCGATTTCTTCACCGCGCTCCCCTCTCAGCTGCTCCACCCTCATTTGGGTGCACCAGGCTTCGCTTAACTGTAGAAGGGCCGCGTTGGATCGGGAGATTGTGGTACCACGCAGGGGAGAATGGGCAATAGCGGTCCGAGGTGCCGATTGTCAGGTGGCACGTCCTGCTCCCTTGCTGCCTCAGCAGCAGCATGCTCCGGCTGTGGGACCCAAGCCTGCCGAGGCTCCAGGACCCTTACCGTGGTAACGACATCACAGAGGCCTGAGGTAACAGAGTAGGCATTGCTTAACCCCTTACTTGCCTTGTCATTGTACAGTACTTTTCCCTTTCAGCCTAGTTCATATGCAATGTTGCGTCTGTTTGTGTTCTCCGGCCACTTGGTGCAATTATACACGTAGCTATACCCTTAGGGTTTCGGATGCTTTGCACTCTTCTTTTCTTGAGGAATGTTTTGTAGCGTTCCCTGTGCTTTCGGGTGGGTCCCTCTTGATGAGCACTGTTTGATACGTTAAGCGTTAAGCGAGTTTCTGTGAATCCCGACCTCCTACTTAACCCTCCCCAGTCTCCAATTTCCCCCTCAGGGAACTCCAGGCTTCTTTCTTCCCTTTGTGAACCTGTGTTTCCTTTGTGTACTAGCTTCCTCAGTATCCATATTTCGATGGCAGACAAAAGTGTGATATCCTGGAATATGTGTCTTGCTGCCTCTAATTGGCAGGGATTAGTGAGATCATCTACTGCTCCACCCATGCTGCTGCAACGAGTATGGGTTCATTTTGTTCTGTGGCTGAGTGGTGGTCGAGGGTGCATAGGTAGCAGAACATCTTTCTCCATTCACCCTTCGGTCCCCATTCCGTCCATTTCTATGTTTTGCCTGCGGTCATGGGAACCACAATGACTGCTGGGGTGCAAGTGCTTCCTTCCAATGATGCTTGTCTCTGGTTATACGACCTGCAGCGGGGATGCCGAATCTCGTGGTACTTCCAGTGTTTAGTTTGGTAAGGAATATGCCTACTGTGCCTCATACCGGCTGTTAGCGATTTACAACCCCACCAACAGCAATAGCTGGCTTCACTTTTTGGCATGCCCTCTTGAGCACTTACGCTTTTAGGGTTCGAGAGGACAGCAGCCAGGGAACACCTCGTCTAGCTTTCTTTGCACTCTCTAATCAGGACAGATCCTGAGCATCTTTTCTTTTGAATGTGCTGTTTTCTAAAATGCAGGTGGGTACCAGTGAGTGTTTGAAAGGTTCCTGCCTCAGGGTCGGGCCTGATTTGAATTCGTTTCAGATTACCTAGCCCAGGATATTTCTTGAGGGCAGGGTTGTTTCTGCAAAACCGCAGACCGTAGGCCTTGTGGCTGATAGGTGCCCTTCAGCACAGTTGGTAAGATTGTTACGGCAGTGTGCCACGAGGCGGCCGCACTGCACCGTGTCGTCTCTGGTAACGTGGGGAAAGAAAGCCTTAGCGGGGTTCCCGGTGTTGGGTTGGAAATGGGGAATCGAACGCGGCTAAACACACACACCTGGTCTTTTGTAGGCTCACCTCCTGCCCCTTAACCTGCACTGCTCCATCCTTGGCATATCGCAAGCCTTGCAAGTGGGCTACTCAGAGAGTGCCGTGGTTCGCAGGTG
This sequence comes from Inia geoffrensis, assembly GCA_036417435.1. NCBI lineage: Eukaryota > Metazoa > Chordata > Mammalia > Artiodactyla > Iniidae > Inia > Inia geoffrensis. The sequence goes on from JAZAQT010000428.1 coordinate 16,868, forward strand.
GGGCGACTCTAATGAAGTGGGCTGGAGGTGGGAACTTGGCTGGCAGGAGCTGTGGAGATCCGGTTTCATCACAGCCCTTCCCTCTCAGCTGTTCCACCATCATCTGGGTGCACCAGGCTGTGCTTACCTGTAAGAGGGCAATGTTGGATCGTGCGATTTTCGTACCTCGCAGGGGAGAACAGCAGCAGCATCCTCCAGCCTCGGGACACAGGCCTGCTGAGGCTTCAGGGTCGTGACACCAGCCGACGTCCCAGTGGCCTAAGGTAAGAAAGTGGGCATTTCTTAAGCCCTTACTTGCCTTGTCATTGAACAGTCCTTTCCTCGTTCAGCGTAGTTTATATACAATGCTCCGTCTCTTTGAGTTCTACAGCCACGTGATGCAATTATGAACGTAGCTGTACCTGTAGGGTTTCGGATTCTTTGCCCTGTTTGTTTATCGAGGAATATTTTGTAGTGTCCCATGTGCTTTCGGTTGAGTCGCCCTTGTTGAGCACTTTTTGATATTTTGAGTGTGTTTCTGTTAATCCCAATCTCCTAATTCACCCTTCCCCGGTCTCCAACCTCCCCCTGTGGGAACTCCTCGCTTCTTTCTTCCCTTTGTGAACCTGTGTTTCCTTTCTTTACTAGCTTCCTTTGTATCTCTAGGTAGAATGCACACATAAGTGATATCCGGGGATATGTGTCTTGCTGCCTCTAATTGACCAGAATTAGTGAGATCATTTCGTGCTCCACCCATGCTGCTGCAACGAGTATGGGTTCATTTTGTTCTGTGGCTGAGTGGTGGTCGAGGGTGCGTAGGTAGCAGAACATCTTTCTCCATTCACCCCTCGCTCCCCATTCCGTTCGTTCCTATGTCTTGGCCGCGGTCATGGGAACGATAAGGACTGCTTGGGTGCAAGTGCTTCCTTCCAATGATGCTAGTCTCTGGTTATACGACCTGCAGTGGGGTGGCTGAATCTCGTGGTGCCTACAGTGTTTAGTTTGGTAAGGAATTTGCCTACTGTTCCCCTTACCGGCTGTTAGCGATTTACAATCCCACCGACAGCAATAGCTGGCTTCTCTTTTTGGCATGCCCTCTTGAGCACTTACGCTTTTAGCGTTTGAGAGGACTGCAGCCAGGGAACACCTCGTCTAGCTTTCTTTGCACTCTCTAATCAGGACAGATCCTGAGCATCTTTTCTTTTGAATGTGCTGTTTTCTAAAACGCGCGGGTGAGTACCACTGAGTTCTGGAAAGGTTCCTGCCTCAATGTCGGGCCTGATTTGAATTTGTTTCAGATGACCTAGCCCAGGATATTTCTTGAGGGCAGGGTTGTGTCTCCAAAGCCGCAGGCCGTAGGCCTTGTGGATGATAGGTGCCCTTCAGCACAGTTGGTAAGATTGTTACGGCAGCGTGCCACGAGGCGGCAGCACTGCACCGTGCCGTCTCTGCGAACGTGGGGAAAGAAAGCCTTAGCGGGGTTCCCGGTGTTGGATTGGACATGGGGAGTCGAACGTGGCTAAACATACACACCTGGCCTTTTGTAGGCTCACCTCCTGCCCCTTCACCTGCACTGCCCCACCCCAGTCATATCGCAAGCCTTGCAAGTGGGCTACTCAGAGGGTGCCGTGGTTCGCAGGTGCGGCGACGCTAATGAAGTGAGCTGGTGGTGGGAACTTGCCTAGCAGGAGCTGTGGAGATCCGGTTTCTTCACAGCCCTTCCCTCTCAGCTGTCCCACCATCATTTGGGTGCCCCAGGCTGTGCTTACCTGTAGGAGGGCCATGTTGGATCGGGAGATTGTGGGACCGCGCAGGTGACAACATTAGCAGCAACCTCCAGCTGCGGGACACAGGCCTGCTGAGGCTCCAGGGGTCTGACACCAGCCGACGTCACAGAGGCCTGAGGTAAGAAAGTGCGCATTTCTTAACCGCTTACTTGCCTTATCATTGAAGAGTCCTTTTCTCTTTCAGCATAGTTGATATAAAATGCTGTACCTCTTTGATTTCTACAGCCACTTGATGCAATTATAAACGTAGCTGTACCTGTAGGGTTTCGGATTCTTTACCCTGTTAGTTTATCGAGCAATATTTTGTAGCCTCCCATGTTCTTTCGGGTGTGTCGCCCATGATGAGCACTTTTTGATAGGTTAAGTGTGTTTCAGTTAATCCCAATCTCCTACTTCACCCTTCCCCGGTCTGCAATTTCCCCCTGTGGGAACTCCTCTCTTGTTTCTTCCCTTTGTGAAGCTATGTTTCCTTTTTTTTTTACTAGCATCCTTTGTATCCCTATTTAGACAGCACACATAAGTGATATCCGGCGATATGTGTCTTGCTGCCTCTAAGTGACCAGACTTAGTGAGATCATCGAGTGATCCTCGCATGCTGCTGCAAAGAGTATGGGTTTATTTTGTTCTGTGGCTTAGTGGTAGTCGAGGGTGTGTAGGTAGTGGAACATCTTTCTCCCTTCACCCCTCGCTCGGCAGTTCGTTCGTTTGTATGTCCTGGCTGTGGTCCAGTGTACCACAACGACCGCTGGGGTGCGAGTGCTTCCTTCCAATGATGCTAGTCTCTGGTTACATGACCTGCAGCGTGGTTGCCGAATCTCGTGGTACCTTCAGTGTTTAGTTTGGTAAGGAATGTGCCTGCTGATCCTCATACCGGCTGTTACCAATTTACAATCCCAGCAACAGCAGTAGCTGGCTTCACTTTGTGGCATGCCCTCTAGAGCGCTTAAAATTTTAGGTTATGAGAGGACTGAAGCCTGGGAACACCTCGTCCAGCTTTCTTTTCACTCTCCCATCATGAGAGATCTTGAGCATCTTTTCATTTGAATGTGCTGTTTTCTAAAACGCGGGTGAGTACCACTGAGGTCTTGAAAGGTTTCTGCCTGAGAGTCGGGCCTGATTTGGATTCATTTCAGATTACCTAGCCTAGGATATTTCTTGAGGGCAGGGTTGTGTCTGCAAAGTGGCAGGCTCTAGGCCTTGTGAACGGTAGGTGCCTTTCAGCACAGTTGGTAAGGTTGTTACGGCAGTGTGCCACAAGGCGACAGCACTACTCTGGGTCGTCTCTTGTAACTTGGGGAAATAAAACTTTAGCCTGGATCCCGGTGTTAGATTGGAAATGGGGAGTCCAACGTGGCTAATCACACACCCCTGGGCTTGTGTAGGTCCACTTCCTGCCCCTTAACCTGTGCTGCACCACCCCAGGCGTATCGCAAACCTTGCAAGTGGGCTATTCGGAGGGTGCCGTGCTTCGCAGGTGGGTGTCTCTAAGGAAGAGGTCTGGAGGTGGGAACCTGCCTAGCAGGAGCTGTGAAAATCCGGTTTCTTCACCACTCTTCCCTCTCAGCTGCTCCACCCTCATTTCGGTGCACCAGGCTTTGGTTACCTATAGGAGGGCCACGTTGGATCGGGAGATTGTGGTACCACGCAGGGGAGAATGGGCAATAGCGGTCCGATGTGCCGCTTGTCAGGTGGCACGTCCTCCTGCCTTGATGCCTCAGCAGCAGCATGCTCCGGCCGTGGGACCCAGGTCTGCCAAGCCTCCAGGTGCCTTACCGTGGTAACGACATCACAGAGGCGTGAGGTAACAGAGTACGCATTTCTTAACCCCTTACTTGCCTTGTCATTGTACAGTACTTTTCCCTTTCAGCCTCATTCATATACAATGTTGCGTCGGTTTGAGTTCTACAGCCACTTGATGAAATTAAACACGTAGCTGTACCCTTAGGGTTTCGGATTCTTTGCACTCCTCATTTATCGAGGAATGTTCTGTAGCCTTCCATGTGCTTTCGGGTGAGTCGCCCTTGATGAGCACTTTTTGAAACGTTAAATGTGTTTCTGTTAATCCCAATGTCCTAATTCACCCTTCCCCGGTCTCCAATCTCCCCCTGTGGGAACTCCTCGCTTCTTTCTTCCCTTTGTGAACCTGTGTTTCCTTTCTGCACTAGCTTCCTTTCTTTCCCTATGTAGACTGCACACATAAGTGATATCCGGGGATATGTGTCTTGGTGCCTCTAAGTGACCAGAATTAGTGAGAACATCTAGTGCTCCTCCCATGCTGGTGCAAATATTATGAGTTCATTTTGTTCTGTGGCTGAGTGGTGGTCGAGGGTGTGTAGGTAGCGGAACGTCTTTCTCCCTTCAACTCTCGCTCGACAGTTCGTTCGTTTGTATGTCTTGGTTGTGGTCAAGGGTACCACAACGACTGCCTGGGTGCAAGTGCTTCCTTCCAATGATGCCAGTCTCTGGTTATACGGCCTGCAGCGGGGTTTCCGAATCTTATGGTACCTCCAGTGTTTATTTTGGTAAGGAAGGTGCCTACTGATCCTCATTCTGGCTGCTACCAATTTACAATCCCACCAACAGCAATAGCTGGCTTCACTTTGCGGCATGCCCTCTTGAGCACTTAAAATTTTCGGGTATGAGAGGACTGCATCCAGGGAACACCTCGTCTAGCTTTCTTTTCAATCTCTAATCATGACAGATCCTGAGCATCTTTTCTTTTGAATGTGCTGTTTTCTAAAACACGAGTTAGTACCATTGAGTTCTTGAAAGTTTCCTGCCCCAGAGTCAGGCCTGATTTGAATTCGTTAAATATTACCTAGCCCAGGATATTTCTTGAGGGCAGGGTTGTGTCTCCAAAGCCGCAGGCCGTAGGCCTTGTGGATGATAGGTGCCCTTCAGCATAGTTGGTAAGGTTGTTACGGCAGTGTGCCACGAGGCGGCAGCACTACTCCGTGTCCTCTCTGGTAACGTGGGGAAAGAAAGCCTTAGCGGGGGTCCCGGTGTTGGATTGGAAATGGGGAGTCGAACGTGGCTAAACACACACCCTTGGGCTTTTGTAGGCTCACCTCCTGCCCCTTAACCTGCACTGCCCCACCCCAGTCATATCGCAAGCCTTGCAAGTGGGCTACTCAAAGGGTGCCGTGGTTCGCAGGTGGGGCGACTCTAATGAAGTGGGCTGGAGGTTCGAACTTACCTAGCAAGAGCTGTGGCGATCCGGTTTCTTCACAGCCCTTCCCTCTCAGCTGTCCCACCATCATTTGGGTGCACCAGGCTGTGCTTACCTGAAGGAGGGCCATGTTGGATCGGGAGATTGTGGGACCACGCAGAAGAGAACACTAGCAGCAACCTCCAGCTGCGCGACACAGGCCTGCTGAGGCTCCAGGGGTCTGACACCAGCCGACGTCACAGAGGCCTGAGGTAAGAAAGTGCGCATTTCTTAACCGCCTACTTGCCTTATCATTGAACAGTCCTTTTCTCTTTCAGCATAGTTTATATACAATGCTGAATCTCTTTGATTTCTACAGCCACTTGATGCAAATATAAACGTAGCTGTACCTGTAGGGTTTCAGATTCTTTACCCTGTTAGTTTATCGAGGAATATTTTGTAGCCTCCCATGTTCTTTCAGGTGTGTCGCCCATGATGAGCACTTTTTAATAGGTTAAGTGTGTTTCAGTTAATCCCAATCTCCTACTTCACCCTTCCCCGGTCTGCAGTTTCCCCCTGTGGGAACTCCTCGCTTGTTTCTTCCCTTTGTGAACCTATGTTTCCTTTTTTTTTACTAGCAACCTTTGTATCCCTATTTAGACTGCACACATAAGTGTTATCCGGCGATATGTGTCTTGCTGCCTCTAAGTGACCAGAATTAGTGAGATCATCGAGTGATCCTCGCATGCTGCTGCAAAGAGTATGGGTTCATTTTGTTCTGTGGCTGAGTGGTAGTCGAGGGTATGTAGGTAGTGGAACGTCTTTCTCCCTTCACCCCATGCTCGGCAGTTCGTTCGTTTGTATGTCTTGGCTGTGGTCCAGTGTACCACAACGACTGCTGGGGTGCGAATGCTTCCTTCCAATGATGCTAGTCCCTGGTTATATGACCTGCAGCGGGGTTGCCGAATCTCGTGGTACCTTCAGTGTTTAGTTTGGTAAGGAATGTGCCTGCTGATCCTCATACCTCATAACCCTTGCTCTCACACGTATGCGAACCCTACACCGTTGCCGTACACTAACCTGTACCCTAATCCCTCCCGATTCCCTAACCCTATCCCTAACACAGACCCTCATCCGAAGCCTTACCCTCACCCTTGCCCTAATCTTAACCATTACACAAATATTACTCCGTGCTCTCAAACGTCCTCTAACCCTAAACCACTGCCGTACCCTAATCTGTACCCTAAACCCTCCGCATTCCCTAACCCTAACCCTAACCCTCACCCTAACCCTGACCCTCTCCCGAAACCTTACCCTCACCCGTGCCCTAATCTTAACCAGTACACCAGCACTAACCCGTGCCCTAACACATACGCTAACCCTAAACCGTTGCCATACCCTCACCTGTAACTTAATCCTTCCCCATTCCCTAACCCTAACCCTAAACCGAACCCCAACCCTGACCTTCACACGAAGCCTTACGCTCACCCATGCCCTAAACTTAACCAGTACAAGAACACTAACCCATGCCCTCACAGGTACGCTAACCCTAAACCGTTGCCGTACCCTAACCTGTACCCTAATCCCTCCCCAGTCCCTAACCCTAACCCTTACCCGATCCCTAACCCTGACCTTCACCAGAAGCCTTACCCTCACCCGTGACCTAATCTTAACCTGTACACCAACACTAACCCTTGCCATGACACGTACGCTAAACCTAAACTGTTGTCGTACGCTAACCTGTACCCTAATCCCTCCCCATTCCCTAACCCTAACCCGAAACCTAACCCTGACACTCACCCAAAGCCTTACCCTCACACTTGCCATAATCTTAACCAGTACACAAAGAGTAACCTGTGCCCTCACACGTATGCTAACACAAAACCGTTTCTGTACCCGAACCTGTACCCTAATCCCTCCACATTCCCTAACCGTAACCCTAACCCAAACCCTAACCCTGATCCTCACCCGAAGCTTCACCCTCACCCGTGCCCTAACCTTTACCAGTACACCAACACTGACCCGTGCCCTCACACGTACGCTAACCCTAAACCGTTGCCGTCCACTAACCTGTACCCTAATCCCTCCGCATTCCCTAACCCTAACTCTAACCCAAACAGTAACCATGACCCTCACCCAAAACCTTACGCACACCCGTGTCCTAATCTTAGCGAGTAAACCCACACTAACCCGTGCCCTCACACGTATGCTAACTCTAAACTGTTGCCGTACAGTAACCTGTACCCTATTGCCTCCCCATTCCATAACCCTACACATAACCCGAACCCTTACTCTGACCCTCACCCGAAGCCTTTCACTCATCCGTGCCCTAATCTTTGCCAGTATACAAACACTAACCCGTGCCCTCACACGTACGCTAACCCTAGGCCGTTGCAGTACCCTAAGCTGTACCCTAAACCCTCCCTATACCCTAACCCTAACACTAACACGAACACTAACCGTGACCCTCACCCGAAGCCTTACCCTCAACAGTGCCCTAATCTTAACCAGTACAACAACAGTAACCCTTTCACTCACACATACGCTAACCCTAAACCGTTGCCGTACAATAACCTGTACCCTAAAACCTCCCCATTCCTTAACCCTAACCCTAACCCTGACCCTCAGCCGAAGACTTGCCCTCTCCCTTGCCCTAATTTTAACCAGTACACAACATTACACCATACCCTCACACGTCCGTCAACCCTAAACCACTGCCGTACCCTAAACTGTACCCTAAACCCTCCTCATTCCCTAAAACCAACCCGAACCCAAACCCTAACCCTGACACTCCCCCGAAACCTTACCCTCACCCGTGCCCTAATCTTAACCAGTACACCAACACTAACCCGTGCCCTCACCCGTACGCTAACCCTCAACCATTGCCATACCCTAACCTGTAACCTAATCCTTCCCCATTCCCTAACCCTCACCCTAATCCGAAACCTAACCCTAACGCTCACCCGGAGCCCTATCCTCATCCGTGCCCTAATCTTAAACAGTACACCAACACTAACCTGTGTCATCACATGTACACTTACCCTAAACCGTTGCCGTACACTAACCTGTACCATAAGCCTTCCCCATTCCCTAACCCTAAACCTAACCCAAACCCCAACGCTGACGCGCACCTGAAGCTTTACCCTAAACCGTGCTCCAATCTTAACCAGTACACCAACATTAACCCGTGCCCTTACACGTACGCTAAACCTAAACCGTTGACGTACAGTAACCTGTACCCTAATCCCTCCCCAATACCTAACCTTACCCTAACCCAAATCCTAACAATGGCCCTCACCAGAAGACTTACGCTCATCCGTACCCTAATCTTAAGCAGTACACCAACACTAACCCTTCCCCTCACAGGGCACTAACCTTAAACCGCTGACATACCCTAACCTGTACCCTAATCCCTCCCCATTCCCTAAACCTAACCCTAAACCGAAACCAAGCCCTTACTTTCACCCGAAGCCTTACCCTCACCCGTGCCCTAATCTTAACCAGTACTCCAACACTAACCCATGCCCTTACACGTACGCTAACACTAAACCGTTGCTGTACCCTAAACTCTACCCTGAACCCTCCCCATTCCCTAACCCTAACCCGAACCATTACTCTGACACTCACCCGAAGCCTTACCCTCCCCCAGGCCATAATCTTAACCAGTACACCAAAACTAACTCGTGCCCTCAAACGTACACACATCCTAAACCATTGCCGTAACCTAACCTGTCCCCTACTCCCTCCCCATTCCCTAACCCTAACCTAAACCCTAACACTGACCCTCACCCCAAGACGTACCCTCAACCGTGCCCTAATCTTAAAGAGTACACCAACACTAACCCGTGCCCTCACACGTACGCTAACCCTAAACCGTTCCCGTTCACTAACCTGTACCCTAATCCCTCCCCATTCCTTAACATTAACCCTAACCCGAACCCTAACGCTGATCCACACGCGAAGCCTTACCTTCACCCTTGCCCTAATCTTAACCAGTACACCAACATTACACTGCGCCCTCACACGTCTGATAACCCTAAACCTTTGCCGTATCTTAACTGTACCCTAAACCCTCAAAATTCCCTAACTGTAACCCAAACCCGAACGATAACCCTGAACCTCACCCGAAGCCTTACTATCACCCATGCTCTAAATTTAACCATTACACGAACACTAACCGGTGCCCTAACACCTACGCTAATCCTATACCGTTGCCGTACACTAAACTGTACACTAATCCCTCCGCATTCGCTAACCCTAAACCTAACCTGATCCCTAAACTTGACGTTCACCAGAAGGCTTACCCTCACCCGTGCCCTAAATTTAACCAGTACTCCAACACTAACCCGTGCCCTCACACGTACACTCACCCTTAACCACTGCTGTACCCTAAACTGTACCCTAATCCCTCCCCATTCCCTAACCCTAACCCTAACCCGAAGGTTTACCCTCACCCGTGCCCTAATCTTTACCAGTACAACATCACTGACCCGTGCCCTCACACGTACGCTCACCCTAAACCGTTGCCATACCCTAACCAATACCCTAATGCTTCCCCATTCCGTAACACTAATCTGAATCCGAGCCCCAACCCTGACCTTCACCCAAAGCCTTACCCTCACCCGTGACCTAATCTTAACGAGTACAACAAAACTAACCCATTCCCTCACACCTATGCTGTACCTAAACCCTTGCCGTACCAAAACCTGTATCCTAATCCCTCCCCATTCTCTAACCCTAACCCTATCCCAATCCCTAACCATGACCCTTACCAGAAGCCTTACCCTCACCCGTGCCCTAATCTTAACCAGTACACCAACACTAACCCGAGCCCTAACACGTACGCTAACCCTAAACTGTTCCTGTACACTAAACTGTAACCTAATCCCTCCCCTTTCCCTAACCCTAACCCTAACACGAACCCTATGCCTGACCCTCACCCAAAACCTTACACTCACCCGTGCCCTAATCTTAACCAGTACAACACTAACCCGTGCCCTCACACGCACGCTAACCCTAAACCGTTGCCGTATCCTAACCTGTACCCTAATCCCTCCCCATTCGCAAATCCTAACCCTAACCCTGACCCTCCTGCGAAGCCTTACCAACACCCGTGCCCTAAACTGAACCAGTAAACCA
>JAZAQT010000111.1:0-26663 GCA_036417435.1 Inia geoffrensis
CGTTGCCGTACCCTAACCTGTATCCTAATACATCCCCATTCCATAACCCTAACCCTAACCTGAACCCTAACACTGACCCTCACCCGAAGTCTTACCCTCACCTGTAGCCTCATCTTAACCAGTAAACCAACACTAACCTGTGCCTTCACACGTACGCTAAACCTAAATCATTGCCGCACCCTAACCTGTACACTAATCCCTCCCTATTCCATAACCCTAACCCTAAACCATAACCTAACCCTGACCCTCACCTGAAGTCTTAACCTCACCCGTGCCCTAATCTTAAGCAGTAAACCAACTCTAAACCTTGCCCTCACTCGAACGCTAACCCTAAAGCGTTGCCGTACCCTAACCTGTACCCTAATCCCTCCCCATGCCCTAACCCTAACCCGAACCCTAACCCTGACACTCACCAACAGCCTTATCATCACCCGTGCCCTAATCTTATCCATTACACAAACACTAACCCGTGCCCTAACACGTACGCTAACCCTAATCTGCTGCTGTACCCTAACCTGTACCCTAATCCTTCCCCATTCAGGAAGCCTAAACCTAAACCGAACCCAAGCCCTGACCTTCACCTGAAGCCATACCCTCACCCGTGCCCTAATCTTAACCAGTACTCCAACACTAACCCGTGTCCTTACACGTACGCTAACCCTAAACCGTTTCTGTACCCTAAACTCTACCCTAAACCCTCCCCATTCCCTAACCCAAACCTGAACCCGAACCATTACTCTGACGCTCACCCGAAGCCTTACCCTCCCTCATGCCCTAAACTTAACGAGCACACCAACACTAACTCGTGCCCTCACACGTGCGCTCACCCTAAACCATTGTCGTAACCTTACCTGTACCCTACTCCCTCCCCATTCCCTAACCCTAACCCTAAACCCAAACCCTAACACTGACCCTCACCTGAAGCCTTACCCTCAACCGTGCCCTAATCTTAAATAGTACACCAACACTGACCCGTGCCCTCACACGTACGCTAACCCTAAACCGTTCCCGTACACTAACCAAAACCTAATCCCTCCTCATTCCCTAAACCTAACCCTAACCCGAACCCTAACCCTGATCCTCACACGAAGCCTTACCCTCACCTTTGCCCTGATCTTATCCAGTACACTAACATTACACTGTGCCCTCTCACGTCCGATAACCCTAAACCTTTGCCGTACCCTAAGAGCACCCTAAACCCTCCCAATTCCCTAACCCGAACCCAAACCCGAACCCTAACCCTGACCTTCAGCTGAAGCCTTACCCTCACCCGTGCCTAAATTTAAACAGTACACCAACACAAACACGTGCCATAACACATACGCTAACGGTAAACCATTCCCGTACCCTAACCTGTACCCTAATTCCTCCCCATTCCCTAACCCTAACCCTAACCTGATCCCTAAACCTGACCCTCACCAGAAGCATTACCCTCACCCGTGTCCTAATATTAACCATTACACCAACACTAACCCGTGCCCTAACACGTACGCTAACCCTAAACCGTTGCCGTACCCTAACCAGTACCCTAATTCCTCCCCATTCCCTAACCCTATCCCTAAACCAAACCCTAACCTTGACACTCACCACAAGCCTTATCCTCAACCGTGCCCTAGTCTTAACCAGTACACCAACACTCACCCATGCACTCACACGTACCCTCACCCTAAACCTTTGCCATACCCCAACCTGTACCCTAACCCCTCCCCATTCCCTAACCCTAACACTAACACAAACCCTAACCCTGGCCCTCACCCGAAGCCTTGCCCTCACTCGTGCCCTAATCTTACGCAGTAAACAAACACTAACCCGTGCACTCACATGTACGCTAACCCAAAACCGTTGCCGTACCCTTTCCTGTACCCTAATCCCTCCCCATTTCCTAACCCAAACCCTAACCTGAACCCTTACCCAGACCCTCACGAAAAGCCTCAACCTCACCTGTGCCCTAATCTTAACCAGTACACCAACTCTATCCCGTGCCCTCACACGTACGATAACCCTAAACCGCTGCCGTACCCTAACCTGTACCCTAATCCTTCCCCATTCCCTAACCCTAACCCTAAAACTAATCCCAAACCTGACCTTCACCCGAAGCCTTACCTTCACCCGTGCACTAACCTTAACCAGTACACAAACACTAGCCCATGCCCTCACACGTACGCTAAATCTAAACCGTTGCCGTACCCTAACCTATATCCTAATCCCTCCCCATTCCCTAACCCTAACCCTAACCCAAACCCTAACCCTGACCCTCACCCGAAGTTTTACCCTAACCCGTGCCCTAATCTTAAGCAGTACACAAACACTAACCTGTACACTCACACGTATGCTAACCCTAAACCATTGCCGTACTCTTGCCTGTACCCTAATCCCTCCCTATTTCCTAACCCTAACCCTAATCCAAACCCTAAACCTGACCCTCCCCAGAACCCTTACACTCACCGTGCCCTAATCTTAACCAGTACACCAACACTCACCCGTGCCCTCACACGTACGCTAACCCTAAACCATTTCCATACCCTAACATGTACCCTAATCCTTCCCCATTCCCTAACCTTACCCCTAAACCGAACCCCAACCCTGACTTTCACACGAAGCCTTACCCTCACCCGTGCCTTAAACTTAACAAGTACAACAACAGTAGCCCGTGCCCTCTCAGGTACAGTAACCCTAATCCGCTGCCATACACCAACCTGTACCCTAATCCCTCCCTATTCCGTAACCCTAACCGTAACCCAAACCCTAACACTCACCCTCACCCGAATCTTTACCCACACCTGCGCCCTAATCTTAACCAGTACACCAACACTAACCCGTGCCCTCACATATAAGCTAACACTAAAGTGTTGATGTACCCTAACCTTTACACTAATCCCTCCTCATTCCCTAACCCTAACCCTAGCCCAAACCCTAAACTTGGCCCTTACCAGAAACCTTACCTTCACCCGTGCCCTTATCTTAACCAGTACACCAACACTAATCCCTGCCCTCACACGTACGCTAACCCTCAACCGTTGCCGTACCGTAACGTGTACCCTACTCCCTCCCCATTCCCTAACAGTAACCCTAACAAGAACCCAAACACTGACCCTCACCCGAAGCCTTACCCTCACCCGTGACCTAAACTTAACCAGTACACCAACACTAACCCTTGCCCTCACAAGTACGTTGGCCCTAAACCGTTGCCGTACACTAACCTGCACCCTAATCCCTCCCCATTCCCTAACCCCAACGCGAACCCGAACCCTAACCCTGACCCTCACCAGAAGCTCTACCCTGACCCATGTCCTAATCTTAACCAGTACAACAACATTGACCCGTTCCCTCACACGTACGGTAACCCTAAACCGTTGCCTTACACTAACCTATACCCTAATCCCGCCCCATTCTCTAATCCTAAACGTAACCCTTACACAGACCCTCAGCCGAAGCCTTACCCTCAACAATGCCCTAATCTTAACCAGTACACCAACACTAACATGTGCCATCACACGTACGCTAAGCCTAAACCGTTGCCGTACCCTAACCTGTACCCTAATCCCTCCCTATTCCCTAACCCTAACCCAAACCCGAAACCTAACCCTGACGCTCACCCGGAGTCTTATCCTCATCCGTACCGTAATCTTAAACAGTACAGCAAATCTAACCCGTGCCCTCACACGTACGCTAAACCTAAACCGTTGCTGTACCCTACCTGGACCCTACTCCCTCCCCATTCCCTAACCCGAACCCGAACCCGAACCCTAAACCTGACCCTCACCTGAAGCCTTACCCTCACCCGTGCTCTAATCTTATGCAGTACAGCAACATTAACCCGTGCCCTCACACGTACGCGAACCCTAAACCGTTGCCGTACCCTAACCTGTACACTAATCCCTCCACATGCCCTAACCCTAACACTAACCCATAACCTAAATCTGACCATCACCTGAAGCCGTAACCTCACCCGTGCCCTAATCTTAACCAGTACTCCAACACTAACCCATGCCCTTACACGTACTCTAACACTAAACCGTTGCTATACCCTAAACTCTACCCTGAACCCTCCCCATTCCCTAACCCTACCCTAACCCAAACCATTACTCTGACACTCACCCGAAACCTTACCCTCCCGCAGGCCATAATCTTAACCAGTACACCAAAACTAACTCGTGCTCTCACACGTACGCACATCCTAAACCATTGCCGTAACCTAACCTCTCCCCTACTCCCTCCCCCTTCCCTAACCCTAACCCTAACCCAAACCCTAACACTGATCCTCAGCCGAAACCATACTCTCAACCGTGCCCTAATCTTAAACAGTACACCAACACTAACCTGTGCCCTCACACGTACACTAACCCTAAACCGTTCCCGTACACTAACCTGTACCCTTATCCCTCCCCATTCCTTAACCCTAACCCTAACCCGAACCCTAACACTGATCCACACACGAAGCCTTACCTTCACCCTTGCCCTAATCTTAACAAGTACACAAATATTACTCCATGCATTGAAACGTCCTCTAACCCTAAACCACTGCGGTACCCTAACCTGTACCATAATCCCTCCCCATTCCCTAACCCTAACGCGAACCCTAACCCTGACGCTCCCCCAAAGCCTTACCTTCACCCATTCCTTAATCTTCACCAGTACACCAACATTAACCTGTGCCCTCACACGTTAGGTAAACCTAAACCATTGCCGTACCCTAACCGGTCCACTAATCCCTCCCCATTTCCTAACCCTAACCCTAACACAAAACTCAACACTTACCCTCACTCGAAGCCTTACCCTCACACGTGCCCTAATCTTAACCAGTACCCCAACACTTAGCCGTGCCCTCACACGTACGTTAACCCTAAACCGCTGCCGTACCCTAATCGCTCCCCATTCCCTAACCCTAACCGTAACCCAAACCCTAACACTGACCCTCTCCCGAAGCCTTACCGTCACCCATTCCCTAACCTTAACCAGTAAACCAACACTAACCCGTGCCCTCACACGTACGCTACCCCTAAACCGTTGCCGTACGCTAAGCTGTACCCTAATCCCTCCCCATTCCCTAACCCTAATGCGAGCCATAACCCTGATGCTCACCTGAAGCCTTTCCCACACCCATTCCCTAATCTTAACCAGTACACCAACATTAACCCATGCCCTCACACATACTCTAACCCTAAACCTTTCCCATTCTCTAACCTGTACCCAAACCCTCCCCATTCCCTAACAATAACCCTAACCCGAAACCTAACCTTGACCCTCACCCGAAGCCTTACACTCACCCGTGCCCTAATCTTAACCAGTAAACCAACACTAACCCGTGCCCTCACACGGACGCTAAACCTCAACTGTTCCCATACCCTAACCTGTACCCTAAATCCTCCATATTCCCTAACGGTAACCCTAAACCCAATCCTATTGTTGACCCTCACATGAAACCTTACCCACACCAGTGACCTAATCTTAACCAGTACACAAACACTAAACTGTGCCCTCACACGTAAGCTAACCCTAAACCTTTGCCATACCGTAACCTGTACCCTAATCCCTCCCCATTCCCTATCCCTAACCCTAACCTGAACCTTAACCCTGACCCTCACCCGAAGCTTTAACCTCACCCGTGCACTATACTTAACCAGTACACCAACACTAACTGGTGCCCTCACACGTACACTAACCCTAATCCGTTTCCGAACCCTAACCTGTACCCTAATACCTCCCCATTCCCTAACCCTAACCGTAATCTAAAACCTAATCCTGACCCTCACCTGTGCCCTAATCTTAACGAGTACACCACTAACCCATGCCCTCACATGTACGCTATCCCTAAACCGTTCCCGTACCCTAACATGTACCCTAAACCCTCCCCGTTTCCTAACACTAACCCTAACCTGAACAATAACCCTGACCCTCAGCCGAAGCCTTACCCTCACCCATGCCCTAATCCTAATTCGAAAACGAACAATAACCTGTGCACTCAAACGTACGCTAACCCTAAACCACTGCAGTACCCTAACCTGTACCCTAATCCCTCCCCATTCCCTAACACTAACACTAATCCGAACCCTAACCCTGACCCTCACCCGAAGCCTTACCCTCACCCGTGCCCTAATCTTAACCAGTACCCCAACACTAACCCATGACCTAACACATACGCTAACTCTAAACCGTTGCCGTACCCTAACCTGTACCCCAATCCCTCTCCATTCCCTAACCCTAAACCTTTCCCGAACCCTAAACCTGACCCTCATCCGAAGCCTTACCCTAACCAGTGCCCTAATCTTAACCAGTACACCAACAATAGCCGTGCCTTCACATGTACGCTATCCCTAAACCGTTCCCATACCCTACTCTGTACCCTAAACCCTACCCGATCTCTAACCCGAACCCGAACCCTTACCCTGAACTCACCTGACGCCTTACCCGCACCCGTGTCCTAATCCTAACCCGTATGCGAACACTAATCTGTGCTCTCACACATACGCTAATCCTAAACCGTTGCCGTACCCTAACCTGTATCCTAAACCCTCCCTGTTCCCTAACCCTAAACCTAACCTGAAATCTTACCGTGACTTTCTCCCGAAGCCTTACTCTCACCCGTGCCCTAATCCTAACACTTACACGAACACTAACCCATGCCCTCACACGTACGTTAACCCTAAACCATTGTCGTATCCTAACATTTGTCCTAAACCGTCCCCATTACCTAACACTAACCCTAACACCAACCCTAACCCTGACCCTCACCCGAAGCCTTACCCTCACCCGTGCCCTAATCCTATCCCGTACACGAACACTAGCCCGTGCCCTCAAACGTACACTAACGCTAAACTATTGCCGTAACCTAACCTGTATCCTAAACCCTCCCCAGTCCGCAATACTGTCCCTATACCGAACTCTAAACCTGAACCTCACCCGAAGCCTTACACTCTTCTCTGTCCTAATCCTAAACCGTACACGAACACTAAAACGTGCCCTCACACGTAAGCTAAACATAAACCGTTGCCGTCCCCTAAACTGTACCCTGAACTCTCCCCGTTCCCTAAACCTAACCCAACCCGAAAGCTTACCCTGACTCTCACCCAAAGCCTTACACTCACCCGTGCCCTAATCCTAACACATACACAAACAATAACCCGTGCCCTCACACATACGCTAACCCTAAACTTTTGCCTTTCCCTAACCTGTACCCTAAACCCTCCCCGTTCCCAAACCCTAACCCTAAACTGAACCCTAACTCTGACCCTCACAATAAGCCTTACCCTCACCCGTGCCCTAATCCTAAACCGTACACGAACACTAACCCGTGTTCTCAGGCGTACGCTAACCCTAAACCGTTGCCGTACCCTAACCTGTACCCTAAACCCTCCCCATTCCCTAAACATAACTGTAACCCAAACCCTGAACCTGACCCTCACCCGAAACTTTACCCTCACCCATGCCCTAATCCTAACCCGTACACGAACCCTAACCTGTGTTCTCACACGTATGCTAACCCTAAAACATTGTCGTATCCTAATGTGTACCCTAAACCCTTCCCGATCCCTAACCCTAAACCTAATACGAACAGTAACCCTAATCTTCACCCGTAGCCTTACCCTCTCCCATATCCTAATCTTAAGCTGTGAACGAACACTAATGCATGCTCTAACATGAAAGCTAACCCTAAACTGATGCTGTACACTATCCTGTACCCTAAACACTCCCAGTTCCCTAACACTATCCCTAGACCGAACCCTAACCCTGACCCTCACCCGAAGCCTTACCCTCTACTGTGCCCCCATCGTACACCATACACGTACACTAACACGTGCCCTCACATGTACGCTAATCCTAAACCATTACCGTACCCTAACCTGTAACCTAAACCTTCCCTGTTCCCTCACCATAACGCTAAACTGAGCCCTAATTCTTATCCTCTCAGGAAGCCTTACACTCACCTGTAACATAATCCTAAATCTTACATGAACACTAAACCATGCCCTCACACATACGCTAACCCTAAACTGATGCCGTTCCCTAACCTGTACCCTAATCCGTTCCAGTTCCCTAACCCGAAACCTAACCCTGAACCTCACCCGAAGACTTACACTCTCCCGTGCCCTAATCCTAACCCGTACATGAACACTAACCCGTGCCCTCGCACGTATGCTAACCCTAAAACATTGCTGTACCCTAAACTGTACCCTAAGCCATCCCTGTTCCCTAACAATAACCCTAAAACGAACACTAACCCTGACACTCACCAGAAACCTTACCCTCTCCCGTGCCCTAATACTTACATGTACATGAACAGTAACTTGTACACTCACACGTACACTAACCCTAAACCATTTCCGTAACCTAACCTGAACCAAACACCCTCCCCGTTCCCTAACACTACACCTAAACCGAACCCTAACTCTACCACTCACAAGAAGCCTTACCCTCACCCAGACCCTAATCCTAACCCGTACACGAAAACTAACCCATGCACTCACACATACGCTAACCCAAAACTGTTGCTGTACACTAATCTGTGCCCTAAGCATCCCCGTTCCCTAACACTAACCCTAACCAGAACACTCACCCTGACCCTTACCCGAAGCCTTACCCTCACCCGTGCCCTAATCCTATCCCGTACACGAACACTAAACTATGCCCGCATACAGACGCTAACCCTAAATTGTTGCCGTAACCTAACCTGTAATCTAACCCGACCCTCTTCCCTAACCCTAACCGCTACACTAAACCTGACGCACTACCTAAGCCTTAAACTCACAGGTTCCCTAATCCTAAACCGTAAATGAGCACTAACCAGTGCCCTCACAAGTACGCTAAACTGTTCCCGTATCCTAACCTGTACCATAAACCCTCCCCTTTCCCTAACCATAACCCTAACCGGAACCGTAAACCTGATCCTCACCCGAAGCACTTTTTGGCAATCCAAGCAAGCCTGCAATGGAAATCCGCACTACAATGAAGTCTCTCTTTCCACCGCTCAAACGGGGCGTCCGCAAAAAGGGTAAAATCCAGAGAGGCAGGACAGGCCTTGGAGAACCGGCAGCCTTGTTATGCTGATGGGCGGGATGTAAATTGCCAACAGCCACTCTGGAGAAATGTACGGTGTTTCCTGGTACAAATAAAAAACCAAGCTACAGAGCATAGGGCACTTCCACTTATGGTGCTATAGATTCGGAAAATTTAAATGAAAAACACACAGCCACACCAAAGTTTGGGGCTGCTCTGTTTACGAGAACCTTGACTTCGGTACAACTTCAATACACCAGAAAGAGAAAAATGGATATAGAAGTTGTGGTACTTAACCTACAATGGAATATCACTCAACAATGAAATCAATGGCATCAGGCCAGTAGCAGCATAATGAGTGGGTTTAGGTACAATGATTCTGAGTGAAATAAGTCACACAGGAAAAGAAACATCATAAGATATCACTAATACTGGGAATGTAAACACGGCTACACATGAACTGTATTACAAAACACAACAGAGTCTCACATTTACAAAAGAAACGTAGGCTTGCTTAAGGGGAAAGGTGAGTTGGGAGGCTGCATAAAACCAGAGGTTGACATTAGTACAGATACCGTTCCATAAGCCAAATATATATTAGACAAGACCTACTCCGTGCTCAACGAAATGGACTCAACACCCCATATTAAAAACCTAGGAATATACCTGACTATGAAGAAACTTAAAACCCATATATTTACAGGTCTCCGTAAGAGAATCATGTGTGTGTACAGCGGCATAAACACAGCAGTGAAAATAAGCTAAATTCCGTCATAAAAATAAATTTTAAAAACAAAACACAAAGACTGTGAAATACAGAGAATTTCTTAAATAAGTCGTTCAAGGCTTGTGATGAAACTTGGACTTACCACCTCTACATCCACAGCTGTGGGAGAGATAAGGTTGGGGACTTGGGGCTGATAGGGTTGGTGAGGTTTCCTGAGCGAATGCAGACCCGTTGATGTAATAGTGCATGGTACCCATTCCATGGGTCCCAAATCTCCAGGTTTAAGGGATTTATCCTTCAGCTAAAATATGCATGGAAAACCCAGAATATGGTCCAGGTGACCAGGCAAAATTTCTAAAACTCATCTCAATTTTAGGCCCCTAGTACTCGGGTTCACACTTCCAGATGCTTTATTAACACTCTCCCCACTTGGAGAGTCAGTGCCTTTAACCTCTTTTTTGGCACAGTTTGCAACTTCAGCAGAAGTTGAACAGGTATAAGGAGAACCAATGAGTGACTAACTCTAGGTTTTTGGACGGGCACATTGAACTCTGATTTCCCTCCAGGAAGAAGAATTCACCAAAGGTTCAGCGTGCCGTGCCAGAACCAATTTAGGGCATGAAGCAATCTTCGGTTTTGCGGCCAGCTCACAAGAAAGCGTTTTGAAAAAAGGAGCTTAGGGGCACTGTAATTCACAATCCTGCAGAGTTACAAATGACCCCTATCATCCAAAAAATTATTGAAGGAAGGCTGTGAAGAGGACTTGAACGCGAGGCAGAATTGCAGAAATCAGATATCAGGTGGTAGATTAAAATTTCTCTGAAAACATAGGAAAAGAGGCAGCACATCGACAATGATGCACTTGGCCAAAAAGGGCGTATGCGTTCTTTCCTGAATATATTCAGGAAAAAACGCATATGCTTTTTTTGGCAAACCAAACAAGCCTGCAATTGAAAAACGCACTACAGTGAAGTCTCACTTCCCACTACTCAAAAGGGCCGTCCGAAAAAAGTGTAAAATCCAGAGAGGCAGGACAGGCCACGGAGAACAGGCAGCCTTGTTATGCTGATGGTCGGGATGTAAATTGCCAACAGCCACTCTGGAGAATTGAATGGTGTTTCCTGAAACATCAAGAAAACCAAGCTACAGAGCCTAGGGCACTTCCACGTATGGTGCTATAGATTCGGAAAACTTAAATGAAGAAGACACAGCCACACCAAAGTTTGGGGCTGCTCTGTTTACGAGAACCTTGACTACGGTACAACTTCAATAGCTGAGAAAGAGAAAAATGGATATAGAAGTTGTGGTACTTACCTACAATGGAATATCACTTAACAATGAAATCAGTGGCATCAGGCCAGTAGCAGCATAATGAGTGGATTTAGGTACGATGATTCTAAGTGAAATAAGTCACACAGAAAAAGAAACATCATATGATATCACTAATACCGGGAATGTAAACACGGCTACACACGAACTGTTTTACAAAACACAACAGAGTCTCACATTTACAAAAGAAACTTATGCTTGCTTAAGGGGAAAGGTGAGTTGGGAGGCTGCATAAAAACAGAGGTTGACATTACTACAGATACCGTTCCATAAGCCAAATATATATTAGACAACACCTACTCATTGCTCAACGAAATGGACTCAACACCCCGTATTCAAAACCTAGGAATATACCTGACTACGAAGAAACTTAAAACCCGTATATTTATAGGTCTCCGTAAGAGAATCATGTGTGTGTACAGCGGCATAAACACAGCAGTGAAAATAAGCTAAATCCCATTATAAAAATAAATTTCAAAAACAAAACACAAAGACTGTGAAAAAGAAATTCTTAAATAAGTCATTCAGGGCTTGTGACAAAACTTGGATTTACCACCTCTACATCCACTGCTGGGGGAGATATAAGGCTGGACACTTGTGGCTGGTTAGATTGGTGAGGTTTGGAGAGAAAATCCAGACCCTTTGATGTAATGGTGCATGGAACCCATTCCATGGGTCCAAAATCTCCAGGTTTAAAGGATTTATCCTTCAGCTAAAATATGCATGGAAAACCCAGAATATGGTCCACCACGTGACCGGGCAAAATTTCTAAAACCCATCTCAATTTTCACCCCCTGGTACTCGGGTTCGCCCTTCCAGATGCTTTATTAACACTCTCCCCACTTGGAGAGACAGTGCCTTTAACCTCTTTTTTGGCACACATTGCAATTTCTGCGGAAGATGAACAGGAATAGGGAGAACCAATGAGAGACTAACTCTAGGTTTTTGGACGGGCACATTGAACTCTGATTTCCCACCAGGAAGAAGAATTCACCAAAGGCTCTGCATGGTGTGCTGGAACCAGATTAGTGCCTGAAGCAATTCTGCGGATTTGCGGCCATGTCACAAGAGAGTGACTTGAAAAATGGAGCTTAGTGCCACTGTATTTCACAAATGTGCAGAGTTAAAAAGGACAACTATCATCCAAAATATATTGAAGTAAGGCTGCGAAGAGGACTTGAATGTCAGGCACAATTGCAGGAAACGGATTTCAGGAGGTAGATTGGAATTGCATTTAAAGCATAGGAAAAGAGGCAGAACTTCAACATTGATGCACTTGGCCAAAAAGTGTGTATGCGTTTTTTCCTGAATATATTCAGGGGAAAACTCGTACGTCCTATTTGGCCAACCAAGCAACCGTGCAATGGAAATCCACACTAAAATGAAGTCTCTCTTCCCACTGGTCAGAACAGACATCTGACAAAATTCTATGAACCAGAAAGGCAGGACAGCCCATGGAGAACAGGGAGCTTTTTTATGCTATTGTTTAGGATGTAAATTGCTAGCAGCCACTCTGGAGAAGTGTATGGTGTTCCCTGAAACATCTAAAAAATCAAGCTACAGAGCGTAAGACACTTCCACTTATGGTCCTATAGTTTAGGAAAATTTAAACGAAGACCACAGCCACCCCAAAATTTGGGAATGCTCTGTTTACAAGAAACTCGACTACGGTACAACTTCAATAGCCCAGAAAGAGAAAAATGGATATAGAAATTGTGGTACTTATGCACAATGTAATATCAGCCAGCGATGAAATCAATGTCATCAGGCCCGTAGCAGCATAATGAGTAGATTTAGGTACGATGATTCTGAGTGAAATAAGTCACACAGAAAAATAAACATCATAGGATATCACTAATACTGGGAATGTAAACACGGCTACACATGAACTGTATTACAATACACAACAGAGTCTCACATTTACAAAACAAACTTATGCTTGCTTAAGGGGAATGGTGAGTTGGGAGGCTGCATAAAACCAGAGGTTGAAATTTCTACAGATACTCTTCTATAAGCCAAATATATATCAGAAAAGACCTACTCCTTGCTCAACGAAATGGACTCAACACCCCGTATTCAATGCATAGGAATATACCTGACTATGAAGAAACGTAAAACCCATGTATTTATAGGTCTCTGTAAGAGAATCATGTGTGTGTACAGTGGCATAAACACAGCAGTGAAAATCAGCTAAATCCCACTATAAAAATAAATTTCAAAACCGAAATACAAAGACTTTGTAATAGAGAGGAATTCTTAAATAATTCATTCAGGGCATGTGATGAAACCTGGATTTAACACATCTACATCCACAGCTGGGGGAGATATATAGCAGGACACTTGTGGCTGATAGGATTGTTGAGGTTTGGTGAGCAAATGCAGAACACTTGTTTAATACTGCATGGTACACATTCCATGGGTCCCAAATCTCCAGGTTTAAGGGATTCATCATTCAGCGAGAATATGCATGGGAAACGCAGAGTATGATACAACATGTGATCGCGAAAACTTCTATAAAGCATCTCAGGTTTCGCACACTGGTACTCTCGTTCGCCATTCCAGATGCTTTATTAACACTCTCCCCACTTGGAGAGTCAGTGCCTTTAACCTCCTGTTTGACACAGTTTGCAATTTCTGCACAAGATAAACAGTGATAGGGAGAACCAATGACCGACTAACTGTAGGTGTTTTGACGGGCACATTGAACTCTGATTTCCAAACTGGAAAAAGAATTCACCAAAGGCTCAGCGTGGTGTGCTGGATCCAGATTAGTGCCTGAAGCAATTCTGCCGTTTTGCGGCCAGCTCACACGAAGGCAAGTTTAGAAAAGGAACTTAAGGTCACTGTACTTCACAAACATGCAGTTATAAAGGAGAACTATCATCCAAAAATATATTGAAGTAAGGCTGCGAAGAGGACTTGAATGCGAGCCAGAATTGCAGGAAACTGATTTCACGTGGTAGGCTGGAATTGCTCTGAAAGCATAGGAAAAGAGGCAGAACTTCGACAATGATGCACTTGGCGGAAAATGGCGTATACGTTTTTTCCTGAATATAATCAGGAAAAAACGCATACGCCCTTTTTCGCCAACCAAGGAAACCTGCAATGGAAATCCGCACTACAATGAAATCTCACTTCCCACTGCTTAAAAGGGTCGTCTGAAAAAAGTGTAAAATCCAGACAGCCAGGACAGGCCATGGAGAACAGGGAGCTTTGTTATGCTGATTGGCGAGATGTAAATTGCCAACAGGTACTCTGGAGAAGTGTATGGTGTTTCCTCAAACATCTAAAAATCAAAGTCACAGAGCCAAGGGCACTTCCACTTATGGCCCTATAGCTTAGGAAAATTTAAACGAGGAAGACACAGCCACCCCAATATTTAGGGCTGCTGTGGTTACAGCAACCTGGACTACAGTACAACTTAAATATCCTGGAAAGAAGAAAATTGGATAAAGACGTTGTGCTACTTATGTACAGTGAAATATCACTCAGCAATGATATCAATGTAATCAGGCCCGTACTAGCAAAATGAATGGATTTCGGTACGATGATTCTAAGTGAAATAAGTCACACAGAAAAAGAAAATTATTATAAGGTATCACTAATAAAGGGAATGTAAACTTGGCCACACATGAACTGAATTACAAAACAGAACAGAGTCTCGCATTTAGGAAACAATCTTATGCTTGTTTAAGGGGAAAGTTGAGTTGGGGTGCGGCATAAAACCAGAGATTGAAATTAGCCCAAATACCGTTCCATAAGCCAAGTATGTAATAGACAGGACCTACTCTTTGCTCAAAGAAATAAACTCAACAATGAGGTATCACCTCACACTTGTTAGAATGGGCATTATCAGAAATTCTACAAACAACAAATGCTCGAATGGTGTGGAGAAAAGGAAACCTCTTCCACTATTGTTGGGAATATAAATTGATACAGTCACTATAGAGAACAGTATGGAGTTTCCTTAAAAACTAACCATAATTTACCATATGATCCAGCCATCGCAGCACTGGGCATATATCCAGACAAAACCATAAATCAAGAGGAGACTTTCACCACAAAGTTCATTGCATCACTACAATAGCCAGGTAATGGAAGCAACCTAAATGTCCACAGACACACGAATGCATAAAGAGATGGTACATATATAAAATGGAATATTACTCAGCCATAAGAATGAATGAAATTGGATCATTTGTAGAGATGTCGATGGATCTAGAGACTGTCATAGAGAGTGAAGTATGTCAGAAAGAGAAAAACAAATATTTTATATTAATCCATGTATGTGGAACCTAGAAAAATTGTGCAGATGAACTAGTTTGCAAGGCAGAAATACAGCAACAGATGTAGAGAAAAAACATATGGACATCAAGTGGGGAAAGCTATAGGGGGTAGATGGTGGGAGGAGTTGAGAGATTCAGATTGGCATTTATATGTATAAAATAGATAACCAATAGATAAATAGATAACCAAGTATAAAATAGATAACCAATAAAAACCTGCTGTATAAAAAACAAATATTTCAAAATTTAAAAAACAATTAAAA
Source organism: Inia geoffrensis (assembly GCA_036417435.1). Classification (NCBI taxonomy): domain Eukaryota; kingdom Metazoa; phylum Chordata; class Mammalia; order Artiodactyla; family Iniidae; genus Inia; species Inia geoffrensis. Next base: position 15,600 of record JAZAQT010000111.1, read on the forward strand.
AAATTAAAACAGAAAAAAATGGTTCTTCCCTTCACATACGTGTATTTATATGAATAAATTATTTCCATGCTTATATCTGTAAATACAAAAAAGAGGAATGAAATCTACCTAGAACCCAAATTGAAAAAAAAAAAAAAACAAAACAAAGAAAAACAAAACTAAACAGAACCCACCAGTTACACAGAGGAAAACTGTATCAGGGCACTTGCTCCAGTTGTAAACAATTCTGAAGTTGGTCAGTGTTGGGGAATCATCTCCCATTCAACCAGCAGCCCCCACGCAACAAGCGTCCTCATTGTAAAGCTGGGGGACTGTGCTGAGGCCTCTGTGAGTAAACGTGAGCTGAGCCCCAGGCCAGCTGCTGCTGAACTGTTCCCACCCTTCCCAGGTAAAACACCTGAATATGTGCAAGGACTTGAAAGCCTAGAGGACGGGCCGTGGAGCCACACAAGAGACAGCATGCCAGCCGACTTGGTGCCTGCAGGCCAGCCAGGATGGTCCTGGCCCTGGGTGCTCTTCTGGAAGCCTTCCATTTCCCTGCCTGAGAAACCCCTCGTGTCCCGCCCCCACTGCTTTTTTCCTTCCTCACCTCTGCCCAGGGAGAAATTCCGCAGCAGTTATAGGTGACACATCCTCTTCTTTAGCTGGTGGCAGCCTGGAAACTGCTGCAGAAAGTCCAGCAGAGCCCAACTCACACTAGGTCACTCACAAAGCCGTGGCCTCTCAATCCCTCCCGAGACTACTGACAGGGCAGAGAATATGATGTCAGGCAGAGCTGCAGGGGCTCTTGCTGCCTGGAGCGGTGTTTATATTGACCTCAAAACAGGCACACCTGGGGAGGGCCGGCCCGATTGGTCAGGCTGCACAGGTCAGCCAATCCCCACTACTCAGGGGCTCACAGTTGCAGAAAATTGACATGGCTGAACCGGCCATCTCCAAGGAACAGGTGAAGGCTCTTGAAAGTCCGGATACACAAGGGGCTGCAGCTCTGGCTTGTTTTCTAATCATTTTATCTGGCCCATGAGTGGGAGACAACTTCAAGAAAATCCTCTCCTAATGAGAGGAACACAGAAGTCAGGGAGAGGAGGGGTGGGTGGTGGCTGGAGGCAGAGGCCTGGTGCCCCAGGTGCAGTGGAAGTCTCTGGAAGGCCAGGCAGAGGGAGGCCCTACAGAGTGATGCCCAGGGTCACAGACATGTCGAAGCTGCTGTTTGTTAATTCAAGTCCTGCTCTGAGGTGCTCTGTGTCAGCTCTGAGAGACAGGTGAGCTGAGGTTGTTCTGCAATGAGGGCTATGTGCACGGTTCCTGTTTGCCCAGCCCTGCCACGGTGCCTGCAAGGGTAGCTCTGTATCCTGGGAGGGGCCTGACCAGGAGAGCCTTGTGAGCTGCTGGTTACCTGCCCAGGTGAGACCCATATCCTTGGAGGGGCCTGACCATGAGAGCCCAATGGCCTGGGGTGGGGTTGGGGTACCTGCCCAGCTGAGCTCCATATCCTGGTATTGGCCTGACGACGAGAGACAACTGGGATGCTGGGGACCTGGTAAAGGGTGTCAGAACAGTTATGCCACCGAGGGTATACCTCCAATAGTTCCTAATTGCTACACACTGCTAGTCATTCTATCAACCACCAGGACATGGTGTTCTGTATTAGACTTCAATGATGCCTTCTTCTGTATTCCATTAGTCCCAGAGTCACAAGAAATTTTGGCTTGTGAGTGGCAGGACTCAACATACAACAAAAACAATACTGCTGGGCCGTCTCGCCCCAAGGGTACAAAAATTCCCACACCATCTTTGGGAAAGCTTAGCTAAAGACCTAAAAGTTCTACCTCTGGAAAAGGAAACCCTCCTTCAATATACAGATGCCATTCTGATCGCCAGCCCTACTAAGGAGGGCTCTGAACTACCAAGCCAATATAGGATAGAAGTTGTCCAAGAAAAAGCTCAAATATCACAGACTAAGGTGACCTGCCTGGGCTTCATTCTCACAGAAGGTCTGAGGAGCCCATCCCAGGAAAGGGAAGAAACCATTTGCAGCCTTAGCCCTTCTAAAAGTAGAAGACAGCTTAGGAGTTCCTGGGGAGGCTGGGGTTTGCTGCATCTGGATCCTGAACTACAGTCTAATAGCTGGGACTCTATATGAAACACTGAAAGGAAAAGATGATGATCCTTTTGAATAGAATCCAGAAGCAGTCTTTCAAGAATGGAAAGAGCAGTCAATTCAGACCCTTGACCTGGAACTCCCTAATTTAGCTAAACCCTTTGACCTTTACATTCCTGGTGAAAGGTGAATTGTCATTGGAGTATTAGTGCAAAAACTGGGACCACTTGAAAAGGAACAACGCAAGAATGCTATCCAGGTAGGATAAACTACGGTCACCAAGGGGCTTGGCCCACCGCCACATCTGGCCAGGATACTGGCAGCATCTAAAAACCTGGAAATCAGAAGCCTGAAAGGCCACCTACCTCCTAAGTGAAAAGGACCCCATGTGTTGATCCTAACCACCAAACATGCCCTGAGGTTGCAGGGTTCTCTCCATGGGCATACTGACCTCGAGTGAGGAGGCCCTCCAACTCCAACCTCCAGAGAGACAACCGGAGGCAATGGGGCCCCATGGTGACTCGTGTAACCATCACTTTACCTGGAGTTTCTCTCAGAAAACAACAAGAGTGTGTCAAAAAAGAGTAGACTACTGTTTTCAGGACTTACTGCACCCAGAGGGGAGATAATAAGCTTGGCAGGGGAACCGTATATCACACTGTCACCATAGAAAAGCCTACAGCCACCGTGATGATGGTGGCCAATAAGACCGGCTGGACACCTTGCTACTTCAAAAGGCTGTTGACTCAGTGTCCATCATGGTCCTGGATCACCACTGACCCTGGACTGACTGGGAGTTGAGCAGGCAAGGCTCTGACACCTGGTACTGTTTTTACATTAATTCAGGGGCCTAATTGAAGAAAACAAAGACTACTGGTCAGAGCATCTAGGCTGGCAGAAACGGTCAGCCTAAGGTGGCCTAACAAATGTGGGGTGGGGTAAAACCTGCCCCCACGGTGTCTCTGCACATCCCTTTCCTGGGCCCTTAAAGGCCATTAGAATCTATAACACTTCCAATGCTGGTACTCCGGTGGACGAGCAGGGAGGCAGCAGACCTGGGGAAAATCAATCTCACCTGGAGGCTGCTGGGGAGAAGTTCTGACCCTCGCCCCCGGGTATGAGGGCTCCCATCTCAGCACTCAGCAGTTACAGAAGAGAGGTCTACACACTCAGCACTCCAAGAATTAGGAAAAGGACAAAAGGCAGAGGAGGGCTTTGTCACCAGCAAAGACCATTAAAAATCCCTGGGAGATAAAAATAAAATCTGAGCAATAAAATAAAGTCTAACCTTTGTTATCATCTGTGCTTTGTCTAATTTCACGTGCTCCTAGGTTCCCGCATGCAGAGCTGCCACACCGGCACTTCAGACCAGATTTCCTACTGCAGAATGGCTGGGTCGACACTTCAGCTCCTGGGGCCCATTGCAGGCTCCACGATATAGAGTCTGAGCTGCATCCAACCCGACCCCTGAGAGCTCCGCCCCCTCCCTCCCACTGACTCAGACAGCACCTGTACACAGCAGGCCAACACACAGCCTGCGGGGTAGCGCATACTCTCACCTCTCCATTCTCTGATCAAAATATAGTTTCCTTTGCTTCTGAACCAAACTCAGTCTCGATCTGTTGGCTCCAATGACACTGGGCACGGGGACACTTGTTGGGACCCACTCTGGAGGATCAGTAACAGAAATTGATAACATTGTAACTTCAATGAACAGATGTGTGAGCCAAACTGTAATTAACATAGAACAGTGTATAAGGCTCGGGTAAAATAAGATGTTTCTAACACTTCCATTTTATATTTCCATCATTCTATTATAAGCAAGTTAAGTGAAAAGATTTTTCTTATTTGTCAAGTCAATATTAGAGAAATGAAGTGATTTCTTTCCAAGGATGTACATCTAATAATCTTGGTTAAAGCTTCAATCTTGTTTTAAATGCTTTTCCATTGAAAATTATACCTCTGTTTCAGCTCCCCCATTTCTGAGAAGTATAAAATCTTATAATTTATTATTACCAAAGGGGAATGTGGGAGGAGGGATAAATTAACAGTTTGGGATTAACACATAAACACTGCTATGTATAAAGTAGATCATCAACAAGGAACTACTGTATAGCATAGGGAACTACACTCAATATTTTGCAATAAGGTATAAGGGGAAAAAATCTGAAAAAGAATAGATATTTTTATTGACATCATCTATCAATGACAGTTAAAATATAACCTAAGGGAAGCCGTTGGTGAGTGCTTCTGACCCTGATGACATCAATCATCTAAAGTTCGGACTCTGCCTACTTCCCAAGGCCCAAGGCAGCAGGATTTCTAAAGTGGTGCAGTTGGCCAAAAAGGGCATATGCATTTTCTCCTGAATATATTCAGGAAAACACGCATATGCACTTTATGGGCAACCAAGCAAGCACGCATTGCAAATCTGCACACCAAAGAAGTCTCATTTCCCACCGGTCAAAAGGGCCATCCGAAAAATGTGTAAAACGCAGAAATGCAGGACAGGCCATGGAGAACAGGCAGCCTTTATACACTGATGGGCGGTGTGTAAACTGAGAAGAGGCACTCTGGAGAAGTGTATCCTAGTTCCAAAATCATCTAAAAACCAGAGCTACAGAGCATAGGGCACTTGCAATCACGGGAGTATATCTAGGGAAGTCTAAAAATCAAACAGACACAGGCACAACAAACTTTATGGCTGCTCTGTTTACAAGAACCTCGACTTTAGTACACCTTAAATATCCCAGGAAAGAGAACAATGGATAAAGAAGGTGTGGTACTTACGTACAATGGAATATCTCTTCACCATGAAATCAATGTAATAAGGCTAGTAGAAGCATAAAGAGTGGATTGAGTTTCGATGTTACTACTTGAATTAAGTCACACAGAAAAAGAAACATATCATAAGATATCACTCATAGAGGGAATGTAAATATGACTGCACAAAAACTGAATTACAAAACAGAAGAGTGTCGCACATTTAGAAAACACACTTATGTCAGCTTAAGGGGAAAGGTGAGGTGGGGTGATGCATAAAATCAGAGTTTGAAATTAACACAGATACGATTCAATAAACCAAATATGTAATAGACAAGATCTACACCTTGCTCAATGAACTGGCCTCAACACACCTTATTCACCACAGAGGAATATATGTGAGTAGTAGGAATCTTAAAACCTATGTATTGATATATCTCCATAAGGGAATCAAATGTGTGCAGAGTGGCACAAACACATCAGTGAAAATCAGCTAAACCCCATTATAAAAATAAATTTTAAAAACAAAACACAGAGACAAAGAAAGAGAGAAAAATTCTGACAAAATTGTTTCAGGGGCTGTGATGCAACGTGGATTGACCACATATAAACCCATAGCTTGATAAGACATAAGCCTGGACACATGCGGCTGTGAGGATTGGTGAGCTTTGGTGAGCAAATGCCGACCCTCTAATACAATACTTAAAGCTACTCATTCCATGGGTCACAACACTCCAGGTTTAAGGGAATCTTCTTACAGCTAAACCATGCATGAGAAACCCAACAGATGGCATACCATGTGATTGGGAAAGGTTTCTAAAACGCACCTCATTTTTCCTCTACTGGGTCACAGGATCGACCTTCCAGGGGCTTTACTAACAATCACACCACTTGGATAGTCAATGCCTTTAATTTCCTGTTTTGCACAGTCTGCAATTAGTGCAGAGGATGAATGGGAAGAGGGAGAAACAATGAAAAATTAGCTGTAAGGGCTTTGATGGCCACATGTCACTCTAATTTCACATCAGGAAGAAGTATTAACCAAAGGCTCAACAAGGCGCCCAAAAACAATAATATGGATTGAAGCAATGGTGAAGATTTGCAGTCAGCTCACAAGAAAAAGAGTTGAAAAAAGGAGCTCAGAGGCACTGTAATTCACAAAACTGCAGAGTTACAAATGATCGCTATCATCCAGAAATATATTGAAGTAAGGATGCGAAGAGGACTTGAAAGCGATGGAGAATTGCAGGAAAGCGATTTAAGGTGGTAGATAGGAATTGCATTTAAAGCACAGGAAAAGAGGCAAAACTTCAACAATGATGCACATGGACAAAAAGGACGTATGCGTCTTTTACTGATTATATTCAGGAAAAAATGCATAAGTCCTTTTTGGCGAACCAAGAAAGCCTGCAATGGAAATCCGCACTACAATGAAGTCTCACTTCCCAACTCTCAGAAGATCCGTCTGCAAAAATTGTATAATTCAGAGAGGCAGGCCATGGAGAACAGGAAGCCTTGTTATGCTGATGGGTGGGATGAAAATTGCCAACAGCCACTCTGGAGAAACGTATGGTGTTTCCTGAAACATATAAAAAACCAAGCCACAGAGCCTAGGGCATTTCCACTTATCGTGCTATAGATTCGGAAAATTTAAATGAAAAAGACACAGCCACACCAAAGTTTGGGGATGCTCTGTTTACAAGAACCTTGACTACTGTACAACTTCAAAAGCCCAGAAAGAGGAAAATGGATATAGAAGTTGTGGTACTTACCTACAATGGAATATCACTCAACAATGAAATCAATGGCATCAGGCCAGTAGCAGCATAATGAGTGGATTTAGGTACGATGATTCTAAGTGAAATAAGTCACACAGAAAAAGAAACATCATAAGATATCACTAATACTGGGAATGTAAACACGGCTACACATGAACTGTATTACAAAACACAAGAGTCTCACATTTACAAAAGAAACTTATGCTTGCTTAAGTGGAAAGGTGAGTTGGGAGGCTGCATGAAATCAGAGGTGTAAATTAGTACATATACCATTCCTTAAGCCAAATATATATTAGACAAGACCTACTCCTTGCACAACGAAATGGACTCAACATGCCAAATTCAATGCTTAGCAATATACCTGACTACGAAGAAACTTAAAACCCATGTATTTATAGGCCTCTGTAAGAGAATCATGTGTGTGTACAGTGACATAAATACAGCAGTGAATATAAGCTAATTCCCATTATATAAATAAATTTTAAAAACAAAACACAAAGACTGTGAAATAGAGAGAAATTCTTAAATAATTCATTCAGGGCTTGTGACGAAACTTGAAATTACCACCTCTACATTCCCAGCTGGGAGAGATATAATGCTGGACACTTGGGGCTGATAAGATTGGTGAGGGTTGGAGAGCGAATGTAGACCCTTTGATGTAATAGTGCATGGTACCCATTCCATGAGTCCCAATTCTCCAGGTTTAAGGGATTTATCCTTCAGCTAAAATATGCATGGAAAACCCAGAATACGGTCCAACAAGTGACTACGCAAAATTTCTAAAACTCATCTCAATATGGTCCACTAAGTGACCAGGCCAAATATCTAAAACTCATCTCAATTTTGACCCCCTGGTACTCGGGTTCGCCATTCCAGATGCTTTATTAACACTCTCCCCACTTGGAGAGTTAGTGCCTTTAACCTATTTTCTTCGCACAGATTGCAGTTTCTGCGGAAGATGAACAGGAATAAAGAGAACCAATGAGGGACTAACTCTATGTGTTTGGACGGGCACATTGAATTCTGATTTCCCACCAGGAATAAAAATTCACCAAAGGCTCAGCGAGCCGTGCCGGAACCACAATAGGGCTTGAAGCAATTTTTCGGCTTTGCGGTCAGCTCACAAGAAAGTGAGTTGAAAAAAGGAATTTAGGGGCACTATAATTCACAATCCTGCAGAGTTACAAATGACCCCTATCATCCAAAAATTTATTGAAGGAAGTTTGTGAAGAGGACTTGAACGCGAGGCAGAATTGCAGAAAGCAGATATCACGTGGTAGATTAGAATTCTTCTGAGAGCATAGAAACGAGGCAGCACTTCGACATTGATGCACTTGGCCAAAAAGGGCGTATGCGTTTTATCCTGAATATATTCAGGAAAAAACGCATATGCCCTTTTTGGCCAACCGAGCCAGCCTGCAATGGAAATCCGCACTACAATGAAGTCACACTTCCCACCACTCAAATGGGCCGTCCGAAAAAAGTGTAAAATCCAGAGAGACAGGAGAGGCCATGGAGATCAGGGAGCCTTGTTAGGCTGATGGGCGGGATGTAAATTGCCAACAGCCACTCTGGAGAAGTGTATGGTGTTTCCTGGAACAAATAAAAAACCAAGCTACAGTGCTAGGTCACATCCACTTATGGTGCTATAGATTCAGAAAATTTAAATGAAAAAGACACAGCCACACCAAAATATGGGGCTGCTCTGTTTACGAGAACCTTGACTGCGGTACAACTTCAATAGACCAGAAAGAGGAAAATGGATATAGAAGTTGTGGTACTTATGTACAATGGAATATCAGTCAACAATGAAATCAATGGTATCAGGCCAGTAGCAGCATAATGAGTGGATTTAGGTACAATGATTCTAAGTGAAATAAGTCACACAGAAAAAGAAACATCGTAAGATGTCACTAATACCGGGAATGTAAACATGGCTACACATGAACTGTATTACAAAACACAACAGAGTCTCACATTTACAAAACAAACTTATGCTTGCTTAAGTGGAAAGGTGAGATGGGCTGCTGCATAAAACCAGAAGTTGAAATTAGTACACATACTATTTCATAAGCCACATATATATTACACCAGACCTACTCCTTGCTCAACCAAATGGACTCAACAACCCATATTAAATGCCTAGGAATACACCTGACTACAAAGAAACTTAAAAAACATATATTTATAGGTCTCAGTAAGAGTATCATGTGTGTGTACAGCGGAATAAAGACAGCAGTGAAAATAAGCTAAATCCCATTATAAAAAAAAAAATTAAAAAACAAAACAAAAAGACTGTGAATTAGAGAGAAATTCTTAAATACTTCATTCAAGGCTTGTGACGAAACTTGGATTTACCACCTCTACATCCTCAGCTTGGGGCGAGATAAGGTTGGACACTTGGGGCTGATAAGATTGGTGAGGTTTGGTGAGGGAATGCAGACCCTTTGATGTAATAGTGCATGGTACCAATTCCATGGGTTCCAAATCTCCAAGTCTAAGGGATTTATCCTTCAGCTAAAATATGCATGTATAACCGAGAATATGGTCGACCAAGTGACCAGGCCAAATTTCAAAAACTCATCTCAATTTTCGTCCCCTGGTACTCGGGTTGACCATTCCAGATACTTTATTAACACTCTCCCAATTTGGAGAGTCAGTGCCTTGAACATTTTGTTTGGCATAGTTTGCAATTTCTGGGGAAGAAGAACAGGAATAAGGAGAACAAATGAACGACTAACTCTATGTGTTTGGACGGGCACATTGAACTCTGATTTCCCACAAGGAAGAAAAATTCACCAAAGGCTCAGCGTGACGTGCCAGAACCAGATTAGGGCCTGAAGATATTCGTCGGTTTTGCGGTCAGTTCACAAGACAGAGTGTTGAAAAAAGGAGCTTAGGGGCACTGTAATTCACAATTTTGCAGAGTTACAAATGACCCCTATCTCCCAAAAATTTATTGAAGGAAAATATTGAAGAGGACTTGAAAGCGAGGCACTATTGCAGAAAACAGATATCAGGTGATAAGGAAGCTACAGAGCTTAGGACACTTCCACGTATGGCCCTAGAGCTTAGGAAAATTACAAGGAAAAAGGTACAGCCACCCCAACCTCTGGGGCTGCTCTGTTTACAAGAACCTCGACTACGGTACCACTTAAATATCCCAGAAAGAGAAAAATGGATAAGGAAACTGTGGTACTTGCTTACAATGGAGTGTCACTCAGGAATGAAATCAATGTCATCAGGCCCGAAGCAGCATAATGAGTGGATTGAGGAACGGTGATTCCAAGTGAAATAAATCGCACAGAGAAAGAAACTTAGGATATCGTAACATATCACTAACACAGAGAAGGTAAACTTGGCTACACACGAACTGGATTCCAAAACAGAACAGAGTCTCACATTTAGACAACAAGCATAGGCGGGCTACACGGGAAAGGCGAGATGGGGTGCTGCATACAACCAGAGATTGAAATGAGCACAGATACCATTCCATAAGCCAAATATATAAGAGACAGAACATATTCCTTGCTCAAGAAAATGGACTCAGCACCCCGTATTCAACACACAGGAATATACCTGACTAGCCAGAGTCTTAAAAGGTATGTACAGATATATCTCCGTAAGAGAATCAAGTGTGTGTAGAGCGGCAAAAACCCAGCAGTGAAAATCAGCTAAACCCCAGTATAAAAACAAATTTCCCACACAAAACACAAAGATGGTGAAATAAAGAGAATTTCTTAAATAATTCGTTCAGGGCTTGTGAGGAAACATGGATTTCCCACATCTGCACCCACAGCTGGGTGAGACATAAGGCTGGACACTTGGGGCTGAGAGGATAGATGGGGTTCGGTGAGCAAATGCGAACGCCTTGACATTATACTGCATGCTAGCCACCCAAGGGCCCCTACTCTCCAGGTTGAAGGGATTCTTCCTTCAGGTAAAACATGCATGGGAAACCGACAGGATGGTCCACCGCGTGATCGGGCAACGTTTCTAAAACGCATCTCAGTTTTCGCACCCTGGTGCTCGGATTGCCATTCCAGATGCTTTATTAACAATCTCCCCACTTGGAGAGTCAGTGCCCATGACCTCCTGTTGGGCAGGGTTTGCAATTTCGGCACAGGATGAACAGGAATAGGGAGAAACAATGGGAGACTAGCCGTAGGTGTTTGGAGGGGCACATTTAACTCTTAATTTCCAAACAGGAAGAAGAATTAAGCAAAGCCTCAGCGTGCCCTGCTGGAACAAGCACAGTGCCTGAAGCCATCCCACGGGTTTCCGGCCAGCTCACAAGAAAGCCAGTTGAAAAAAGGAGCTCAGGGGCACTGCATTTCACAAACATGCAGAGTTATAAAGGACAACTATCGTCCAAAAATATATTGAAGTAAGGCTGCGAAGACGACTTGAAGGCGAGGCGCA
>JAZAQT010000167.1:0-26289 GCA_036417435.1 Inia geoffrensis
TCAGCCTAACAAGGCTCCCCGATCTCCGTGGCTTCTGCTGCCTTTCTGGTTTTTACACATTTTTCAGATGTCTCTTTTGACCGGTGGGAAGAGAGACTTCGTCGTAGCGTGGATTTCCCTTTCACGCTTGCTCGGTTGGCCAAAAAGGGCGTATGCTTTTGTTCCTGAATCAGGAACAAAAGCATACGCCCTTTTCGGCCAAGTGCATCTTTGTCGACGTTCCGCCTCCTTTCCTATGCTTTAAATGCAATTCCAATCGACCTCCCGAAACGTGTTTCCTGCAAATGCGCCTCGCTTTCCAGTCCTCTTCGCAGCCTTACCTCAACATATTTTTGGACGATAGTTGTCCTTTATAAGTCTGCAGGTTTGTGAAATGCAGTGCCCCTGAGCTCCTTTTTTCAACTCGCTTTCTTGGGAGCTGGCCGCAAAGCGCGGGATGGCTTCAGCCACTGTGCTGGTTCCAGCACGGCACGCCGAGTCTTTGCACAATTCTTCTTCCTGGTGGGAAACTGAGAGTTGAATGTGCCCCTCTAAACACCTCCAGCGAGTCTCCCATTGGTTCTCCCTATTCCTGTGCATCCTCTGCAGAAATTGCAAACTCTGCCCGACAGGAGATCAAGGGCCCTGACTCTCCCAGCGGGGAGGATTTTACTAAGGTGTCTGGCATGGCGAACCCGAGAACGAGGGGAGGAAAACTGAGGTGCGTTTTAGAAACGTTGCCCGACCACGCGGTGGAGCGTCCTCTCGGTTTCCCATGCATGTTTTACCTGCAGGAAGAATGCCTTCAAGCTGGAGAGTTGGGGCCCCTTGAGTGGCTAGCATGCAGTATTATGTCAGAGCATCCTCGTTTTCTCACCGAACCTCATCAATCCTCTCAGCCCCAAGTGTCCAGCCTTAGGTCTCACCCAGCTGTGGGTGCAGATGTGGCAAATCCAGGTTGCATCACAAGCCCTGAACGCATTATTTAAGAAATTCTCTCTCTTTCACCGTCTTTGTGTTTCGTTGGCGAAATTTATTTTTATAATGGGGTTTAGCGGATTGTCACGGCTGTGTTTATGCCGCTCTACACACGCTTGAGCCTCTCGTGGAGACATACCGGTACCTGGGTTTTCAGATTCTGACTCATCAGGTATATTCCTATGCGTTGAATACGGGGTGCTGAGTCCATTTCTTTGAGCCAGGAGTAGGTTCTGTCTATGACATATTTGGCTTATGGAACGGTCTTTGTGCTAATTTCAATCTCTGGTTGTATGCAGCACCCCAACTCAGCATTCCCCTGAGGCACAGATATGTTAGTTTTCCAAATGTGAGACTCTGTTCTGTTTTCTAATCATGTTCATACGTAGCCACGTTTACCTTACCTCTGTTAGTGATATCTTATGATATCATAAGTTTCTTTCTCCGTGCCCTTTACCTCCCTTAGAATCATCGTTCCTAAGTCTACTCATTATGCTGCGACGGGCCTGATGACATTGATTGCACTCCTGAGTGACATTCCATTGTACGTACGTATCACAGCTTCCTTATCCAGTTTTCGCTTTCTGGGATATTTACTTGGTAACCTAGTATGGATTCTGGTAAACAGAGCAGCCCCAAACGTTGGCGAGGCTGGATCTTTTCCCTTTGAATTTCCCGAAGCTGTAAGACCATAGGTGGAAGTGCCCCAGGCTCTGTAGCTTTGTGTTTTCCCTGTTTCAGGAAGCACCATTCAATTCTCCAGAGTGGCTCTTGGCCATTTACGTCCCGCCCATCAGCCTAACAAGGCTCCCTGATCTCCGTGGCCTCTGCTGCCTTTCTGGTTTTTACACATTTTTCAGATGTCTCTTTTGACCGGTGGGAAGAGAGACTTCGTCGTAGCGCGGATTTCCCTTTCACGCTTGCTCGGTTGGCCAAAAAGGGCGTATGCTTTTGTTCCTGAATATATTCAGGAACAAAAGCATACGCCCTTTTTGACCAAGTGCATCTTTGTCGACGTTCCGCCTCCTTTCCTATGCTTTAAATGCAATTCCACTCGACCTCCCGAAACGTGTTTCCTGCAAATGCGCCTCGCTTTCCAGTCCTCTTCGCAGCCTTACCTCAACATATTTTTGGACGATAGTTGTCCTTTGTAAGTCTGCAGGTTTGTGAAATGCAGTGCCCCTGAGCTCCTTTTTTCAACTCGCTTTCTTGGGAGCTGGCCGCAAAGCGCGGGATGGCTTCAGCCACTGTGCTGGTTCCAGCACGGCACGCCGAGTCTTTGCACAATTCTTCTTCCTGGTGGGAAACTGAGAGTTGAATGTGCCCCTCTAAACACCTCCAGCGAGTCTCCCATTGGTTCTCCCTATTCCTGTGCATCCTCTGCAGAAATTGCAAACTCTGCCCGACAGGAGATCAGGGGCCCTGACTCTCCCAGCGGGGAGGTTTTTACTAAGGTGTCTGGCATGGCGAACCCGAGAACGAGGGGAGGAAAACTGAGGTGCGTTTTAGAAACGTTGCCCGACCACGCGGTGGAGCGTCCTCTCGGTTTCCCATGCGTGTTTTACTTGCAGGAAGAATCCCTTCAAGCTGGAGAGTTGGGGCCCCTTGAGTGGCTAGCATGCAGTATTATGTCAGAGCATCCTCGTTTGCTCACCGAACCTCATCAATCCTCTCAGCCCCAAGTGTCCAGCCTTAGGCCTCACCCAGCTGTGGGTGCAGATGTGGCAAATCCAGGTTGCATCAGAAGCCCTGAACGCATTATTTAAGAAATTCTCTCTCTTTCACCGTCTTTGTGTTTCGTTGGCGAAATTTATTTTTATAATGGGGTTTAGCGGATTGTCACGGCTGTGTTTATGCCGCTCTACACACGCTTGAGTCTCTCGTGGAGACATACCGGTACCTGGGTTTTCACATTCTGACTCATCAGGTATATTCCTATGCGTTGAATACGGGGTGCTGAGTCCATTTCTTTGAGCCAGGAGTAGGTTCTGTCTATGACATATTTGGCTTATGGAACGGTCTTTGTGCTAATTTCAATCTCTTGTTGTATGCAGCACCCCAACTCAGCATTCCCCTGAAGCACGGATATGTTAGTTTTCCAAATGTGAGACTCTGTTCTGTTTTCTAATCATGTTCATATATAGCCACGTTTACCTTACCGCTGTTAGTGATATCTTATGATATCATAAGTTTCTTTCTCCGTGCCCTTTACCTCCCTTAGAATCATCGTTCCTAAGTCTACTCATTATGCTGCGACGGGCCTGATGACATTGATTGCACTCCTGAGTGACATTCCATTGTACGTACGTATCACAGCTTCCTTATCCATTTTTCGCTTTCTGGGATATTTACGTGGTAACCTAGTCTGGATTCTGGTAAACAGAGCAGCCCCAAACGTTGGCGAGGCTGGATCTTTTCCCTTTGAATTTCCCGAAGCTGTAAGACCATAGGTGGAAGTGCCCCAGGCTCTGTAGCTTTGTGTTTTCGCTGTTTCAGGAAGCACCATTCAATTCTCCAGAGTGGCTCTTGGCCATTTACGTCCCGCCCATCAGCCTAACAAGGCTCCCCGATCTCCGTGGCCTCTGCTGCCTTTCTGGTTTTTACACATTTTTCAGATGTCTCTTTTGACCGGTGGGAAGAGAGACTTCGTCGTAGCGCGGATTTCCCTTTCACGCTTGCTCGGTTGGCCAAAAAGGGCGTATGCTTTTTTTCCTGAATATATTCAGGAACAAAAGCATACGCCCTTTTTGGCCAAGTGCATCTTTGTCGACGTTCCGCCTCCTTTCCTATGCTTTAAATGCAATTCCAATCGACCTCCCGAAACGTGTTTCCTGCAAATGTGCCTCGCTTTCCAGTCCTCTTCGCAGCCTTCCCTCAACATATTTTTGGACGATAGTTGTCCTTTGTAAGTCTGCAGGTTTTTGAAATGCAGTGCCCCTGAGCTCCTTTTTTCAACTCGCTTTCTTGGGAGCTGGCCGCAAAGCGCGGGATGGCTTCAGCCACTGTGCTGGTTCCAGCACGGCACGCCGAGTCTTTGCACAATTCTTCTTCCTGGTGGGAAACTGAGAGTTGAATGTGCCCCTCTAAACACCTTCCGCGAGTCTCCCATTGGTTCTCCCTATTCCTGTGCATCCTCTGCCGAAATTGCAAACTCTGCCCGACAGGAGATCAAGGGCCCTGACTCTCCCAGCGGGGAGGTGTTTACTAAGGTGTCTGGCATGGCGAACCCGAGAACGAGGGGAGGAAAACTGAGGTGCGTTTTAGAAACGTTGCCCGACCACACGGTGGAGCGTCCTCTCGGTTTCCCATGCGTGTTTTACCTGCAGGAAGAATGCCTTCAAGCTGGAGAGTTGGGGCGCCTTGAGTGGCTAGCATACAGTATTATGTCAGAGCATCCTCGTTTGCTCACCGAACCTCATCAATCCTCTCAGCCCCAAGTGTCCAGCCTTAGGTCTCACCCAGCTGTGGGTGCAGATGTGGCAAATCCAGGTTGCATCACAAGCCCTGAACGCATTATTTAAGAAATTCTCTTTCACCGTCTTTGTGTTTCGTTGGCGAAATTTATTTTTATAATGGGGTTTAGTGGATTGTCACGGCTGTGTTTATGCCGCTCTACACACGCTTGAGCCTCTCGTGGAGACATACCGGTACCTGGGTTTTCAGATTCTGACTCATCAGGTATATTCCTATGCGTTGAATACGGGGTGCTGAGTCCATTTCTTTGAGCCAGGAGTAGCTTCTGTCTATGACATATTTGGCTTATGGAACGGTCTCTGTGCTAATTTCAATCTCTGGTTGTATGCAGCACCCCAACTCAGCATTCCCCTGAAGCACAGATATGTTAGTTTTCCAAATGTGAGACTCTGTTCTGTTTTCTAATCATGTTCATACGTAGCCACGTTTACCTTACCTCTGTTAGTGATATCTTATGATATCATAAGTTTCTTTCTCCGTGCCCTTTACCTCCCTTAGAATCATCGTTCCTAAGTCTACTCGTTCTGCTGCGACGGGTCTGATGACATTGATTGCACTCCTGAGTGACATTCCATTGTACGTACGTATCACAGCTTCCTTATCCATTTTTCGCTTTCTGGGATATTTACGTGGTAACCTAGTATGGATTCTGGTAAACAGAGCAGCCCCAAATGTTGGCGAGGCTGGATCTTTTCCCTTTGAATTTCCCGAAGCTGTAAGACCATAGGTGGAAGTGCCCCAGGCTCTGTAGCTTTGTGTTTTCGTTGTTTCAGGAAGCACCATTCAATTCTCCAGAGTGACTCTTGGCCATTTACGTCCCGCCCATCAGCCTAACAAGGCTCCCCGATCTCCGTGGCCTCTGCTGCCTTTCTGGTTTTTACACATTTTTCAGATGTCTCTTTTGACCGGTGGGAAGAGAGACTTCGTCGTAGCGTGGATTTCCCTTTCACGCTTGCTCGGTTGGCCAAAAAGGGCGTATGCTTTTGTTCCTGAATCAGGAACAAAAGCATACGCCCTTTTCGGCCAAGTGCATCTTTGTCGACGTTCCGCCTCCTTTCCTATGCTTTAAATGCAATTCCAATCGACCTCCCGAAACGTGTTTCCTGCAAATGCGCCTCGCTTTCCAGTCCTCTTCGCAGCCTTACCTCAACATATTTTTGGACGATAGTTGTCCTTTATAAGTCTGCAGGTTTGTGAAATGCAGTGCCCCTGAGCTCCTTTTTTCAACTCGCTTTCTTGGGAGCTGGCCGCAAAGCGCGGGATGGCTTCAGCCACTGTGCTGGTTCCAGCACGGCACGCCGAGTCTTTGCACAATTCTTCTTCCTGGTGGGAAACTGAGAGTTGAATGTGCCCCTCTAAACACCTCCAGCGAGTCTCCCATTGGTTCTCCCTATTCCTGTGCATCCTCTGCAGAAATTGCAAACTCTGCCCGACAGGAGATCAAGGGCCCTGACTCTCCCAGCGGGGAGGATTTTACTAAGGTGTCTGGCATGGCGAACCCGAGAACGAGGGGAGGAAAACTGAGGTGCGTTTTAGAAACGTTGCCCGACCACGCGGTGGAGCGTCCTCTCGGTTTCCCATGCATGTTTTACCTGCAGGAAGAATGCCTTCAAGCTGGAGAGTTGGGGCCCCTTGAGTGGCTAGCATGCAGTATTATGTCAGAGCATCCTCGTTTTCTCACCGAACCTCATCAATCCTCTCAGCCCCAAGTGTCCAGCCTTAGGTCTCACCCAGCTGTGGGTGCAGATGTGGCAAATCCAGGTTGCATCACAAGCCCTGAACGCATTATTTAAGAAATTCTCTCTCTTTCACCGTCTTTGTGTTTCGTTGGCGAAATTTATTTTTATAATGGGGTTTAGCGGATTGTCACGGCTGTGTTTATGCCGCTCTACACACGCTTGAGCCTCTCGTGGAGACATACCGGTACCTGGGTTTTCAGATTCTGACTCATCAGGTATATTCCTATGCGTTGAATACGGGGTGCTGAGTCCATTTCTTTGAGCCAGGAGTAGGTTCTGTCTATGACATATTTGGCTTATGGAACGGTCTTTGTGCTAATTTCAATCTCTGGTTGTATGCAGCACCCCAACTCAGCATTCCCCTGAGGCACAGATATGTTAGTTTTCCAAATGTGAGACTCTGTTCTGTTTTCTAATCATGTTCATACGTAGCCACGTTTACCTTACCTCTGTTAGTGATATCTTATGATATCATAAGTTTCTTTCTCCGTGCCCTTTACCTCCCTTAGAATCATCGTTCCTAAGTCTACTCATTATGCTGCGACGGGCCTGATGACATTGATTGCACTCCTGAGTGACATTCCATTGTACGTACGTATCACAGCTTCCTTATCCAGTTTTCGCTTTCTGGGATATTTACTTGGTAACCTAGTATGGATTCTGGTAAACAGAGCAGCCCCAAACGTTGGCGAGGCTGGATCTTTTCCCTTTGAATTTCCCGAAGCTGTAAGACCATAGGTGGAAGTGCCCCAGGCTCTGTAGCTTTGTGTTTTCCCTGTTTCAGGAAGCACCATTCAATTCTCCAGAGTGGCTCTTGGCCATTTACGTCCCGCCCATCAGCCTAACAAGGCTCCCTGATCTCCGTGGCCTCTGCTGCCTTTCTGGTTTTTACACATTTTTCAGATGTCTCTTTTGACCGGTGGGAAGAGAGACTTCGTCGTAGCGCGGATTTCCCTTTCACGCTTGCTCGGTTGGCCAAAAAGGGCGTATGCTTTTGTTCCTGAATATATTCAGGAACAAAAGCATACGCCCTTTTTGACCAAGTGCATCTTTGTCGACGTTCCGCCTCCTTTCCTATGCTTTAAATGCAATTCCACTCGACCTCCCGAAACGTGTTTCCTGCAAATGCGCCTCGCTTTCCAGTCCTCTTCGCAGCCTTACCTCAACATATTTTTGGACGATAGTTGTCCTTTGTAAGTCTGCAGGTTTGTGAAATGCAGTGCCCCTGAGCTCCTTTTTTCAACTCGCTTTCTTGGGAGCTGGCCGCAAAGCGCGGGATGGCTTCAGCCACTGTGCTGGTTCCAGCACGGCACGCCGAGTCTTTGCACAATTCTTCTTCCTGGTGGGAAACTGAGAGTTGAATGTGCCCCTCTAAACACCTCCAGCGAGTCTCCCATTGGTTCTCCCTATTCCTGTGCATCCTCTGCAGAAATTGCAAACTCTGCCCGACAGGAGATCAGGGGCCCTGACTCTCCCAGCGGGGAGGTTTTTACTAAGGTGTCTGGCATGGCGAACCCGAGAACGAGGGGAGGAAAACTGAGGTGCGTTTTAGAAACGTTGCCCGACCACGCGGTGGAGCGTCCTCTCGGTTTCCCATGCGTGTTTTACTTGCAGGAAGAATCCCTTCAAGCTGGAGAGTTGGGGCCCCTTGAGTGGCTAGCATGCAGTATTATGTCAGAGCATCCTCGTTTGCTCACCGAACCTCATCAATCCTCTCAGCCCCAAGTGTCCAGCCTTAGGCCTCACCCAGCTGTGGGTGCAGATGTGGCAAATCCAGGTTGCATCAGAAGCCCTGAACGCATTATTTAAGAAATTCTCTCTCTTTCACCGTCTTTGTGTTTCGTTGGCGAAATTTATTTTTATAATGGGGTTTAGCGGATTGTCACGGCTGTGTTTATGCCGCTCTACACACGCTTGAGTCTCTCGTGGAGACATACCGGTACCTGGGTTTTCACATTCTGACTCATCAGGTATATTCCTATGCGTTGAATACGGGGTGCTGAGTCCATTTCTTTGAGCCAGGAGTAGGTTCTGTCTATGACATATTTGGCTTATGGAACGGTCTTTGTGCTAATTTCAATCTCTTGTTGTATGCAGCACCCCAACTCAGCATTCCCCTGAAGCACGGATATGTTAGTTTTCCAAATGTGAGACTCTGTTCTGTTTTCTAATCATGTTCATATATAGCCACGTTTACCTTACCGCTGTTAGTGATATCTTATGATATCATAAGTTTCTTTCTCCGTGCCCTTTACCTCCCTTAGAATCATCGTTCCTAAGTCTACTCATTATGCTGCGACGGGCCTGATGACATTGATTGCACTCCTGAGTGACATTCCATTGTACGTACGTATCACAGCTTCCTTATCCATTTTTCGCTTTCTGGGATATTTACGTGGTAACCTAGTCTGGATTCTGGTAAACAGAGCAGCCCCAAACGTTGGCGAGGCTGGATCTTTTCCCTTTGAATTTCCCGAAGCTGTAAGACCATAGGTGGAAGTGCCCCAGGCTCTGTAGCTTTGTGTTTTCGCTGTTTCAGGAAGCACCATTCAATTCTCCAGAGTGGCTCTTGGCCATTTACGTCCCGCCCATCAGCCTAACAAGGCTCCCCGATCTCCGTGGCCTCTGCTGCCTTTCTGGTTTTTACACATTTTTCAGATGTCTCTTTTGACCGGTGGGAAGAGAGACTTCGTCGTAGCGCGGATTTCCCTTTCACGCTTGCTCGGTTGGCCAAAAAGGGCGTATGCTTTTTTTCCTGAATATATTCAGGAACAAAAGCATACGCCCTTTTTGGCCAAGTGCATCTTTGTCGACGTTCCGCCTCCTTTCCTATGCTTTAAATGCAATTCCAATCGACCTCCCGAAACGTGTTTCCTGCAAATGTGCCTCGCTTTCCAGTCCTCTTCGCAGCCTTCCCTCAACATATTTTTGGACGATAGTTGTCCTTTGTAAGTCTGCAGGTTTTTGAAATGCAGTGCCCCTGAGCTCCTTTTTTCAACTCGCTTTCTTGGGAGCTGGCCGCAAAGCGCGGGATGGCTTCAGCCACTGTGCTGGTTCCAGCACGGCACGCCGAGTCTTTGCACAATTCTTCTTCCTGGTGGGAAACTGAGAGTTGAATGTGCCCCTCTAAACACCTTCCGCGAGTCTCCCATTGGTTCTCCCTATTCCTGTGCATCCTCTGCCGAAATTGCAAACTCTGCCCGACAGGAGATCAAGGGCCCTGACTCTCCCAGCGGGGAGGTGTTTACTAAGGTGTCTGGCATGGCGAACCCGAGAACGAGGGGAGGAAAACTGAGGTGCGTTTTAGAAACGTTGCCCGACCACACGGTGGAGCGTCCTCTCGGTTTCCCATGCGTGTTTTACCTGCAGGAAGAATGCCTTCAAGCTGGAGAGTTGGGGCGCCTTGAGTGGCTAGCATACAGTATTATGTCAGAGCATCCTCGTTTGCTCACCGAACCTCATCAATCCTCTCAGCCCCAAGTGTCCAGCCTTAGGTCTCACCCAGCTGTGGGTGCAGATGTGGCAAATCCAGGTTGCATCACAAGCCCTGAACGCATTATTTAAGAAATTCTCTTTCACCGTCTTTGTGTTTCGTTGGCGAAATTTATTTTTATAATGGGGTTTAGTGGATTGTCACGGCTGTGTTTATGCCGCTCTACACACGCTTGAGCCTCTCGTGGAGACATACCGGTACCTGGGTTTTCAGATTCTGACTCATCAGGTATATTCCTATGCGTTGAATACGGGGTGCTGAGTCCATTTCTTTGAGCCAGGAGTAGCTTCTGTCTATGACATATTTGGCTTATGGAACGGTCTCTGTGCTAATTTCAATCTCTGGTTGTATGCAGCACCCCAACTCAGCATTCCCCTGAAGCACAGATATGTTAGTTTTCCAAATGTGAGACTCTGTTCTGTTTTCTAATCATGTTCATACGTAGCCACGTTTACCTTACCTCTGTTAGTGATATCTTATGATATCATAAGTTTCTTTCTCCGTGCCCTTTACCTCCCTTAGAATCATCGTTCCTAAGTCTACTCGTTCTGCTGCGACGGGTCTGATGACATTGATTGCACTCCTGAGTGACATTCCATTGTACGTACGTATCACAGCTTCCTTATCCATTTTTCGCTTTCTGGGATATTTACGTGGTAACCTAGTATGGATTCTGGTAAACAGAGCAGCCCCAAATGTTGGCGAGGCTGGATCTTTTCCCTTTGAATTTCCCGAAGCTGTAAGACCATAGGTGGAAGTGCCCCAGGCTCTGTAGCTTTGTGTTTTCGTTGTTTCAGGAAGCACCATTCAATTCTCCAGAGTGACTCTTGGCCATTTACGTCCCGCCCATCAGCCTAACAAGGCTCCCCGATCTCCGTGGCCTCTGCTGCCTTTCTGGTTTTTACACATTTTTCAGATGTCTCTTTTGACCGGTGGGAAGAGAGACTTCGTCGTAGCGTGGATTTCCCTTTCACGCTTGCTCGGTTGGCCAAAAAGGGCGTATGCTTTTGTTCCTGAATCAGGAACAAAAGCATACGCCCTTTTCGGCCAAGTGCATCTTTGTCGACGTTCCGCCTCCTTTCCTATGCTTTAAATGCAATTCCAATCGACCTCCCGAAACGTGTTTCCTGCAAATGCGCCTCGCTTTCCAGTCCTCTTCGCAGCCTTACCTCAACATATTTTTGGACGATAGTTGTCCTTTATAAGTCTGCAGGTTTGTGAAATGCAGTGCCCCTGAGCTCCTTTTTTCAACTCGCTTTCTTGGGAGCTGGCCGCAAAGCGCGGGATGGCTTCAGCCACTGTGCTGGTTCCAGCACGGCACGCCGAGTCTTTGCACAATTCTTCTTCCTGGTGGGAAACTGAGAGTTGAATGTGCCCCTCTAAACACCTCCAGCGAGTCTCCCATTGGTTCTCCCTATTCCTGTGCATCCTCTGCAGAAATTGCAAACTCTGCCCGACAGGAGATCAAGGGCCCTGACTCTCCCAGCGGGGAGGATTTTACTAAGGTGTCTGGCATGGCGAACCCGAGAACGAGGGGAGGAAAACTGAGGTGCGTTTTAGAAACGTTGCCCGACCACGCGGTGGAGCGTCCTCTCGGTTTCCCATGCATGTTTTACCTGCAGGAAGAATGCCTTCAAGCTGGAGAGTTGGGGCCCCTTGAGTGGCTAGCATGCAGTATTATGTCAGAGCATCCTCGTTTTCTCACCGAACCTCATCAATCCTCTCAGCCCCAAGTGTCCAGCCTTAGGTCTCACCCAGCTGTGGGTGCAGATGTGGCAAATCCAGGTTGCATCACAAGCCCTGAACGCATTATTTAAGAAATTCTCTCTCTTTCACCGTCTTTGTGTTTCGTTGGCGAAATTTATTTTTATAATGGGGTTTAGCGGATTGTCACGGCTGTGTTTATGCCGCTCTACACACGCTTGAGCCTCTCGTGGAGACATACCGGTACCTGGGTTTTCAGATTCTGACTCATCAGGTATATTCCTATGCGTTGAATACGGGGTGCTGAGTCCATTTCTTTGAGCCAGGAGTAGGTTCTGTCTATGACATATTTGGCTTATGGAACGGTCTTTGTGCTAATTTCAATCTCTGGTTGTATGCAGCACCCCAACTCAGCATTCCCCTGAGGCACAGATATGTTAGTTTTCCAAATGTGAGACTCTGTTCTGTTTTCTAATCATGTTCATACGTAGCCACGTTTACCTTACCTCTGTTAGTGATATCTTATGATATCATAAGTTTCTTTCTCCGTGCCCTTTACCTCCCTTAGAATCATCGTTCCTAAGTCTACTCATTATGCTGCGACGGGCCTGATGACATTGATTGCACTCCTGAGTGACATTCCATTGTACGTACGTATCACAGCTTCCTTATCCAGTTTTCGCTTTCTGGGATATTTACTTGGTAACCTAGTATGGATTCTGGTAAACAGAGCAGCCCCAAACGTTGGCGAGGCTGGATCTTTTCCCTTTGAATTTCCCGAAGCTGTAAGACCATAGGTGGAAGTGCCCCAGGCTCTGTAGCTTTGTGTTTTCCCTGTTTCAGGAAGCACCATTCAATTCTCCAGAGTGGCTCTTGGCCATTTACGTCCCGCCCATCAGCCTAACAAGGCTCCCTGATCTCCGTGGCCTCTGCTGCCTTTCTGGTTTTTACACATTTTTCAGATGTCTCTTTTGACCGGTGGGAAGAGAGACTTCGTCGTAGCGCGGATTTCCCTTTCACGCTTGCTCGGTTGGCCAAAAAGGGCGTATGCTTTTGTTCCTGAATATATTCAGGAACAAAAGCATACGCCCTTTTTGACCAAGTGCATCTTTGTCGACGTTCCGCCTCCTTTCCTATGCTTTAAATGCAATTCCACTCGACCTCCCGAAACGTGTTTCCTGCAAATGCGCCTCGCTTTCCAGTCCTCTTCGCAGCCTTACCTCAACATATTTTTGGACGATAGTTGTCCTTTATAAGTCTGCAGGTTTGTGAAATGCAGTGCCCCTGAGCTCCTTTTTTCAACTCACTTTCTTGGGAGCTGACGGCAAAGCGCGGGATGGCTTCAGCCACTGTGCTGGTTCCAGCACGGCACGCCGAGTCTTTGCACAATTCTTCTTCCTGGTGGGAAACTGAGAGTTGAATGTGCCCCCCTAAACACCTCCAGCGAGTCTCACATTGGTTCTCCCTATTCCTGTGCAACCTCTGCAGAAATTGCAAACTCTGCCCGACACGAGATCAGGGGCCCTGACTCTCCCAGCGGGGAGGTTTTTACTAAGGTGTCTGGCATCGCGAACCCGAGAACGAGGGGAGGAACACTGAGGTGCGTTTTAGAAACGTTGCCCGACCACGCGGTGGAGCGTCCTCTCGGTTTCCCATGCGTGTTTTACCTGCAGGAAGAATGCCTTCAAGCTGGAGAGTTGGGGCGCCTTGAGTGGCTAGCATACAGTATTATGTCAGAGCATCCTCGTTTGCTCACCGAACCTCATCAATCCTCTCAGCCCCAAGTGTCCAGCCTTAGGTCTCACCCAGCTGTGGGTGCAGATGTGGCAAATCCAGGTTGCATCACAAGCCCTGAACGCATTATTTAAGAAATTCTCTTTCACCGTCTTTGTGTTTCGTTGGCGAAATTTATTTTTATAATGGGGTTTAGTGGATTGTCACGGCTGTGTTTATGCCGCTCTACACACGCTTGAGCCTCTCGTGGAGACATACCGGTACCTGGGTTTTCAGATTCTGACTCATCAGGTATATTCCTATGCGTTGAATACGGGGTGCTGAGTCCATTTCTTTGAGCCAGGAGTAGCTTCTGTCTATGACATATTTGGCTTATGGAACAGTCTCTGTGCTAATTTCAATCTCTGGTTGTATGCAGCACCCCAACTCAGCATTCCCCTGAAGCACAGATATGTTAGTTTTCCAAATGTGAGACTCTGTTCTGTTTTCTAATCATGTTCATACGTAGCCACGTTTACCTTACCTCTGTTAGTGATATCTTATGATATCATAAGTTTCTTTCTCCGTGCCCTTTACCTCCCTTAGAATCATCGTTCCTAAGTCTACTCGTTCTGCTTCGACGGGTCTGATGACATTGATTGCACTCCTGAGTGACATTCCATTGTACGTACGTATCACAGCTTCCTTATCCATTTTTCGCTTTCTGGGATATTTACGTGGTAACCTAGTATGGATTCTGGTAAACAGAGCAGCCCCAAACGTTGGCGAGGCTGGATCTTTTCCCTTTGAATTTCCCGAAGCTGTAAGACCATAGGTGGAAGTGCCCCAGGCTCTGTAGCTTTGTGTTTTCGCTGTTTCAGGAAGCACCATTCAATTCTCCAGAGTGGCTCTTGGCCATTTACGTCCCGCCCATCAGCCTAACAAGGCTCCCCGATCTCCGTGGCCTCTGCTGCCTTTCTGGTTTTTACACATTTTTCAGATGTCTCTTTTGACCGGTGGGAAGAGAGACTTCGTCGTAGCGCGGATTTCCCTTTCACGCTTGCTCGGTTGGCCAAAAAGGGCGTATGCTTTTGTTCCTGAATATATTCAGGAACAAAAGCATACGCCCTTTTTGGCCAAGTGCATCTTTGTCGACGTTCCGCCTCCTTTCCTATGCTTTAAATGCAATTCCAATCGACCTCCCGAAACGTGTTTCCTGCAAATGCGCCTCGCTTTCCAGTCCTCTTCGCAGCCTTACCTCAACATATTTTTGGACGATAGTTGTCCTTTATAAGTCTGCAGGTTTGTGAAATGCAGTGCCCCTGAGCTCCTTTTTTCAACTCGCTTTCTTGGGAGCTGGCCGCAAAGCGCGGGATGGCTTCAGCCACTGTGCTGGTTCCAGCACGGCACGCCGAGTCTTTGCACAATTCTTCTTCCTGGTGGGAAACTGAGAGTTGAATGTGCCCCTCTAAACACCTCCAGCGAGTCTCCCATTGGTTCTCCCTATTCCTGTGCATCCTCTGCAGAAATTGCAAACTCTGCCCGACAGGAGATCAGGGGCCCTGACTCTCCCAGCGGGGAGGTTTTTACTAAGGTGTCTGGCATGGCGAACCCGAGAACGAGGGGAGGAAAACTGAGGTGCGTTTTAGAAACGTTGCCCGACCACGCGGTGGAGCGTCCTCTCGGTTTCCCATGCGTGTTTTACTTGCAGGAAGAATCCCTTCAAGCTGGAGAGTTGGGGCCCCTTGAGTGGCTAGCATGCAGTATTATGTCAGAGCATCCTCGTTTGCTCACCGAACCTCATCAATCCTCTCAGCCCCAAGTGTCCAGCCTTAGGCCTCACCCAGCTGTGGGTGCAGATGTGGCAAATCCAGGTTGCATCAGAAGCCCTGAACGCATTATTTAAGAAATTCTCTCTCTTTCACCGTCTTTGTGTTTCGTTGGAGAAATTTATTTTTATAATGGGGTTTAGCGGATTGTCACGGCTGTGTTTATGCCGCTCTACACACGCTTGAGTCTCTCGTGGAGACATACCGGTACCTGGGTTTTCACATTCTGACTCATCAGGTATATCCCTATGCGTTGAATACGGGGTGCTGAGTCCATTTCTTTGAGCCAGGAGTAGGTTCTGTCTATGACATATTTGGCTTATGGAACGGTCTTTGTGCTAATTTCAATCTCTGGTTGTATGCAGCACCCCACCTCAGCATTCCCCTGAAGCACGGATATGTTAGTTTTCCAAATGTGAGACTCTGTTCTGTTTTCTAATCATGTTCATACGTAGCCACGTTTACCTTACCTCTGTTAGTGATATCTTATGATATCATAAGTTTCTTTCTGCGTGCCCTTTACCTCCCTTAGAATCATCGTTCCTAAGTCTACTCATTATGCTGCGACGGGCCTGATGACATTGATTGCACTCCTGAGTGACATTCCATTGTACATACGTATCACAGCTTCCTTATCCATTTTTCGCTTTCTGGGATATTTACGTGGTAACCTAGTATGGATTCTGGTAAACAGAGCAGCCCCAAACGTTGGCGAGGCTGGATCTTTTCCCTTTGAATTTCCCGAAGCTGTAAGACCATAGGTGGAAGTGCCCCAGGCTCTGTAGCTTTGTGTTTTCGCTGTTTCAGGAAGCACCATTCAATTCTCCAGAGTGGCTCTTGGCCATTTACGTCCCGCCCATCAGCCTAACAAGGCTCCCCGATCTCCGTGGCCTCTGCTGCCTTTCTGGTTTTTACACATTTTTCAGATGTCTCTTTTGACCGGTGGCAAGAGAGACTTCGTCGTAGCGCGGATTTCCCTTTCACGCTTGCTCGGTTGGCCAAAAAGGGCGTATGCTTTTTTTCCTGAATATATTCAGGAACAAAAGCATACGCCCTTTTTGGCCAAGTGCATCTTTGTCGACGTTCCGCCTCCTTTCCTATGCTTTAAATGCAATTCCAATCGACCTCCCGAAACGTGTTTCCTGCAAATGTGCCTCGCTTTCCAGTCCTCTTCGCAGCCTTCCCTCAACATATTTTTGGACGATAGTTGTCCTTTGTAAGTCTGCAGGTTTGTGAAATGCAGTGCCCCTGAGCTCCTTTTTTCAACTCGCTTTCTTGGGAGCTGGCCGCAAAGCGCGGGATGGCTTCAGCCACTGTGCTGGTTCCAGCACGGCACGCCGAGTCTTTGCACAATTCTTCTTCCTGGTGGGAAACTGAGAGTTGAATGTGCCCCTCTAAACACCTCCAGCGAGTCTCCCATTGGTTCTCCCTATTCCTGTGCATCCTCTGCAGAAATTGCAAACTCTGCCCGACAGGAGATCAGGGGCCCTGACTCTCCCAGCGGGGAGGTTTTTACTAAGGTGTCTGGCATGGCGAACCCGAGAACGAGGGGAGGAAAACTGAGGTGCGTTTTAGAAACGTTGCCCGACCACGCGGTGGAGCGTCCTCTCGGTTTCCCATGCGTGTTTTACTTGCAGGAAGAATCCCTTCAAGCTGGAGAGTTGGGGCCCCTTGAGTGGCTAGCATGCAGTATTATGTCAGAGCATCCTCGTTTGCTCACCGAACCTCATCAATCCTCTCAGCCCCAAGTGTCCAGCCTTAGGCCTCACCCAGCTGTGGGTGCAGATGTGGCAAATCCAGGTTGCATCAGAAGCCCTGAACGCATTATTTAAGAAATTCTCTCTCTTTCACCGTCTTTGTGTTTCGTTGGAGAAATTTATTTTTATAATGGGGTTTAGCGGATTGTCACGGCTGTGTTTATGCCGCTCTACACACGCTTGAGTCTCTCGTGGAGACATACCGGTACCTGGGTTTTCACATTCTGACTCATCAGGTATATCCCTAAGCGTTGAATACGGGGTGCTGAGTCCATTTCTTTGAGCCAGGAGTAGGTTCTGTCTATGACATATTTGGCTTATGGAACGGTCTCTGTGCTAATTTCAATCTCTGGTTGTATGCAGCACCCCAACTCAGCATTCCCCTGAAGCACAGATATGTTAGTTTTCCAAATGTGAGACTCTGTTCTGTTTTCTAATCATGTTCATACGTAGCCAAGTTTACCTTACCTCTGTTAGTGATATCTTATGATATCATAAGTTTCTTTCTCCGTGCCCTTTACCTCCCTTAGAATCATCGTTCCTAAGTCTACTCGTTCTGCTTCGACGGGTCTGATGACATTGATTGCACTCCTGAGTGACATTCCATTGTACGTACGTATCACAGCTTCCTTATCCATTTTTCGCTTTCTGGGATATTTACGTGGTAACCTAGTATGGATTCTGGTAAACAGAGCAGCCCCAAACGTTGGCGAGGCTGGATCTTTTCCCTTTGAATTTCCCGAAGCTGTAAGACCATAGGTGGAAGTGCCCCAGGCTCTGTAGCTTTGTGTTTTCGCTGTTTCAGGAAGCACCATTCAATTCTCCAGAGTGGCTCTTGGCCATTTACGTCCCGCCCATCAGCCTAACAAGGCTCCCCGATCTCCGTGGCCTCTGCTGCCTTTCTGGTTTTTACACATTTTTCAGATGTCTCTTTTGACCGGTGGCAAGAGAGACTTCGTCGTAGCGCGGATTTCCCTTTCACGCTTGCTCGGTTGGCCAAAAAGGGCGTATGCTTTTGTTCCTGAATATATTCAGGAACAAAAGCATACGCCCTTTTTGGCCAAGTGCATCTTTGTCGACGTTCCGCCTCCTTTCTATGCTTTAAATGCAATTCCAATCGACCTCCCGAAACGTGTTTCCTGCAAATGCGCCTCGCTTTCCAGTCCTCTTCGCAGCCTTACCTCAACATATTTTTGGACGATAGTTGTCCTTTATAAGTCTGCAGGTTTGTGAAATGCAGTGCCCCTGAGCTCCTTTTTTCAACTCGCTTTCTTGGGAGCTGGCCGCAAAGCGCGGGATGGCTTCAGCCACTGTGCTGGTTCCAGCACGGCACGCCGAGTCTTTGCACAATTCTTCTTCCTGGTGGGAAACTGAGAGTTGAATGTGCCCCTCTAAACACCTCCAGCGAGTCTCCCATTGGTTCTCCCTATTCCTGTGCATCCTCTGCAGAAATTGCAAACTCTGCCCGACAGGAGATCAAGGGCCCTGACTCTCCCAGCGGGGAGGATTTTACTAAGGTGTCTGGCATGGCGAACCCGAGAACGAGGGGAGGAAAACTGAGGTGCGTTTTAGAAACGTTGCCCGACCACGCGGTGGAGCGTCCTCTCGGTTTCCCATGCATGTTTTACCTGCAGGAAGAATGCCTTCAAGCTGGAGAGTTGGGGCCCCTTGAGTGGCTAGCATGCAGTATTATGTCAGAGCATCCTCGTTTGCTCACCGAACCTCATCAATCCTCTCAGCCCCAAGTGTCCAGCCTTAGGTCTCACCCAGCTGTGGGTGCAGATGTGGCAAATCCAGGTTGCATCACAAGCCCTGAACGCATTATTTAAGAAATTCTCTCTCTTTCACCGTCTTTGTGTTTCGTTGGCGAAATTTATTTTTATAATGGGGTTTAGCGGATTGTCACGGCTCTGTTTATGCCGCTCTACACACGCTTGAGTCTCTCGTGGAGACATACCGGTACCTGGGTTTTCAGATTCTGACTCATCAGGTATATTCCTATGCGTTGAATACGGGGTGCTGAGTCCATTTCTTTGAGCCAGGAGTAGGTTCTGTCTATGACATATTTGGCTTATGGAACGGTCTCTGTGCTAATTTCAATCTCTGGTTGTATGCGGCACCCCAACTCAGCATTCCCCTGAAGCACGGATATGTTAGTTTTCCAAATGTGAGACTCTGTTCTGTTTTCTAATCATGTTCATATATAGCCACGTTTACCTTACCTCTGTTAGTGATATCTTATGATATCATAAG
Organism: Inia geoffrensis; assembly: GCA_036417435.1. Taxonomy (NCBI): domain Eukaryota; kingdom Metazoa; phylum Chordata; class Mammalia; order Artiodactyla; family Iniidae; genus Inia; species Inia geoffrensis. Next base: position 18,920 of record JAZAQT010000167.1, read on the forward strand.
TTTCTTTCTCCGTGCCCTTTATCTCCCTTAGAATCATCGTTCCTAAGTCTACTCATTATGCTGCGACGGGCCTGATGACATTGATTGCACTCCTGAGTGACATTCCATTGTACGTACGTATCACAGCTTCCTTATCCATTTTTCGCTTTCTGGGATATTTACTTGGTAACCTAGTATGGATTCTGGTAAACAGAGCAGCCCCAAACGTTGGCGAGGCTGGATCTTTTCCCTTTGAATTTCCCGAAGCTGTAAGACCATAGGTGGAAGTGCCCCAGGCTCTGTAGCTTTGTGTTTTTGCTGTTTCAGGAAGCACCATTCAATTCTCCAGAGTGGCTCTTGGCCATTTACGTCCCGCCCATCAGCCTAACAAGGCTCCCCGATCTCCGTGGCCTCTGCTGCCTTTCTGGTTTTTACACATTTTTCAGATGTCTCTTTTGACCGGTGGGAAGAGAGACTTCGTCGTAGCGCGGATTTCCCTTTCACGCTTGCTCGGTTGGCCAAAAAGGGCGTATGCTTTTGTTCCTGAATATATTCAGGAACAAAAGCATACGCCCTTTTTGGCCAAGTGCATCTTTGTCGACGTTCCGCCTCCTTTCCTATGCTTTAAATGCAATTCCAATCGACCTCCCGAAACGTGTTTCCTGCAAATGTGCCTCGCTTTCCAGTCCTCTTCGCAGCCTTCCCTCAACATATTTTTGGACGATAGTTGTCCTTTGTAAGTCTGCAGGTTTTTGAAATGCAGTGCCCCTGAGCTCCTTTTTTCAACTCGCTTTCTTGGGAGCTGGCCGCAAAGCGCGGGATGGCTTCAGCCACTGTGCTGGTTCCAGCACGGCACGCCGAGTCTTTGCACAATTCTTCTTCCTGGTGGGAAACTGAGAGTTGAATGTGCCCCTCTAAACACCTTCCGCGAGTCTCCCATTGGTTCTCCCTATTCCTGTGCATCCTCTGCCGAAATTGCAAACTCTGCCCGACAGGAGATCAAGGGCCCTGACTCTCCCAGCGGGGAGGTGTTTACTAAGGTGTCTGGCATGGCGAACCCGAGAACGAGGGGAGGAAAACTGAGGTGCGTTTTAGAAACGTTGCCCGACCACACGGTGGAGCGTCCTCTCGGTTTCCCATGCGTGTTTTACCTGCAGGAAGAATGCCTTCAAGCTGGAGAGTTGGGGCGCCTTGAGTGGCTAGCATACAGTATTATGTCAGAGCATCCTCGTTTGCTCACCGAACCTCATCAATCCTCTCAGCCCCAAGTGTCCAGCCTTAGGTCTCACCCAGCTGTGGGTGCAGATGTGGCAAATCCAGGTTGCATCACAAGCCCTGAACGCATTATTTAAGAAATTCTCTTTCACCGTCTTTGTGTTTCGTTGGCGAAATTTATTTTTATAATGGGGTTTAGTGGATTGTCACGGCTGTGTTTATGCCGCTCTACACACGCTTGAGCCTCTCGTGGAGACATACCGGTACCTGGGTTTTCAGATTCTGACTCATCAGGTATATTCCTATGCGTTGAATACGGGGTGCTGAGTCCATTTCTTTGAGCCAGGAGTAGCTTCTGTCTATGACATATTTGGCTTATGGAACGGTCTTTGTGCTAATTTCAATCTCTGGTTGTATGCAGCACCCCAACTCAGCATTCCCCTGAAGCACAGATATGTTAGTTTTCCAAATGTGAGACTCTGTTCTGTTTTCTAATCATGTTCATACGTAGCCACGTTTACCTTACCTCTGTTAGTGATATCTTATGATATCATAAGTTTCTTTCTCCGTGCCCTTTACCTCCCTTAGAATCATCGTTCCTAAGTCTACTCGTTCTGCTTCGACGGGTCTGATGACATTGATTGCACTCCTGAGTGACATTCCATTGTACGTACGTATCACAGCTTCCTTATCCATTTTTCGCTTTCTGGGATATTTACGTGGTAACCTAGTATGGATTCTGGTAAACAGAGCAGCCCCAAACGTTGGCGAGGCTGGATCTTTTCCCTTTGAATTTCCCGAAGCTGTAAGACCATAGGTGGAAGTGCCCCAGGCTCTGTAGCTTTGTGTTTTCGCTGTTTCAGGAAGCACCATTCAATTCTCCAGAGTGGCTCTTGGCCATTTACGTCCCGCCCATCAGCCTAACAAGGCTCCCCGATCTCCGTGGCCTCTGCTGCCTTTCTGGTTTTTACACATTTTTCAGATGTCTCTTTTGACCGGTGGGAAGAGAGACTTCGTCGTAGCGCGGATTTCCCTTTCACGCTTGCTCGGTTGGCCAAAAAGGGCGTATGCTTTTGTTCCTGAATATATTCAGGAACAAAAGCATACGCCCTTTTTGGCCAAGTGCATCTTTGTCGACGTTCCGCCTCCTTTCCTATGCTTTAAATGCAATTCCAATCGACCTCCCGAAACGTGTTTCCTGCAAATGCGCCTCGCTTTCCAGTCCTCTTCGCAGCCTTACCTCAACATATTTTTGGACGATAGTTGTCCTTTATAAGTCTGCAGGTTTGTGAAATGCAGTGCCCCTGAGCTCCTTTTTTCAACTCGCTTTCTTGGGAGCTGGCCGCAAAGCGCGGGATGGCTTCAGCCACTGTGCTGGTTCCAGCACGGCACGCCGAGTCTTTGCACAATTCTTCTTCCTGGTGGGAAACTGAGAGTTGAATGTGCCCCTCTAAACACCTCCAGCGAGTCTCCCATTGGTTCTCCCTATTCCTGTGCATCCTCTGCAGAAATTGCAAACTCTGCCCGACAGGAGATCAGGGGCCCTGACTCTCCCAGCGGGGAGGTTTTTACTAAGGTGTCTGGCATGGCGAACCCGAGAACGAGGGGAGGAAAACTGAGGTGCGTTTTAGAAACGTTGCCCGACCACGCGGTGGAGCGTCCTCTCGGTTTCCCATGCATGTTTTACCTGCAGGAAGAATGCCTTCAAGCTGGAGAGTTGGGGCCCCTTGAGTGGCTAGCATGCAGTATTATGTCAGAGCATCCTCGTTTTCTCACCGAACCTCATCAATCCTCTCAGCCCCAAGTGTCCAGCCTTAGGTCTCACCCAGCTGTGGGTGCAGATGTGGCAAATCCAGGTTGCATCACAAGCCCTGAACGCATTATTTAAGAAATTCTCTCTCTTTCACCGTCTTTGTGTTTCGTTGGCGAAATTTATTTTTATAATGGGGTTTAGCGGATTGTCACGGCTCTGTTTATGCCGCTCTACACATGCTTGAGTCTCTCGTGGAGACATACCGGTACCTGGGTTTTCAGATTCTGACTCATCAGGTATATTCCTATGCGTTGAATACGGGGTGCTGAGTCCATTTCTTTGAGCCAGGAGTAGGTTCTGTCTATGACATATTTGGCTTATGGAACGGTCTCTGTGCTAATTTCAATCTCTGGTTGTATGCGGCACCCCAACTCAGCATTCCCCTGAAGCACGGATATGTTAGTTTTCCAAATGTGAGACTCTGTTCTGTTTTCTAATCATGTTCATATATAGCCACGTTTACCTTACCTCTGTTAGTGATATCTTATGATATCATAAGTTTCTTTCTCCATGCCCTTTATCTCCCTTAGAATCATCGTTCCTAAGTCTACTCATTATGCTGCGACGGGCCTGATGACATTGATTGCACTCCTGAGTGACATTCCATTGTACGTACGTATCACAGCTTCCTTATCCATTTTTCGCTTTCTGGGATATTTACTTGGTAACCTAGTATGGATTCTGGTAAACAGAGCAGCCCCAAACGTTGGCGAGGCTGGATCTTTTCCCTTTGAATTTCCCGAAGCTGTAAGACCATAGGTGGAAGTGCCCCAGGCTCTGTAGCTTTGTGTTTTTGCTGTTTCAGGAAGCACCATTCAATTCTCCAGAGTGGCTCTTGGCCATTTACGTCCCGCCCATCAGCCTAACAAGGCTCCCCGATCTCCGTGGCCTCTGCTGCCTTTCTGGTTTTTACACATTTTTCAGATGTCTCTTTTGACCGGTGGGAAGAGAGACTTCGTCGTAGCGCGGATTTCCCTTTCACGCTTGCTCGGTTGGCCAAAAAGGGCGTATGCTTTTTTTCCTGAATATATTCAGGAACAAAAGCATACGCCCTTTTTGGCCAAGTGCATCTTTGTCGACGTTCCGCCTCCTTTCCTATGCTTTAAATGCAATTCCAATCGACCTCCCGAAACGTGTTTCCTGCAAATGTGCCTCGCTTTCCAGTCCTCTTCGCAGCCTTCCCTCAACATATTTTTGGACGATAGTTGTCCTTTGTAAGTCTGCAGGTTTGTGAAATGCAGTGCCCCTGAGCTCCTTTTTTCAACTCGCTTTCTTGGGAGCTGGCCGCAAAGCGCGGGATGGCTTCAGCCACTGTGCTGGTTCCAGCACGGCACGCCGAGTCTTTGCACAATTCTTCTTCCTGGTGGGAAACTGAGAGTTGAATGTGCCCCTCTAAACACCTCCAGCGAGTCTCCCATTGGTTCTCCCTATTCCTGTGCATCCTCTGCAGAAATTGCAAACTCTGCCCGACAGGAGATCAGGGGCCCTGACTCTCCCAGCGGGGAGGTTTTTACTAAGGTGTCTGGCATGGCGAACCCGAGAACGAGGGGAGGAAAACTGAGGTGCGTTTTAGAAACGTTGCCCGACCACGCGGTGGAGCGTCCTCTCGGTTTCCCATGCGTGTTTTACTTGCAGGAAGAATCCCTTCAAGCTGGAGAGTTGGGGCCCCTTGAGTGGCTAGCATGCAGTATTATGTCAGAGCATCCTCGTTTGCTCACCGAACCTCATCAATCCTCTCAGCCCCAAGTGTCCAGCCTTAGGCCTCACCCAGCTGTGGGTGCAGATGTGGCAAATCCAGGTTGCATCAGAAGCCCTGAACGCATTATTTAAGAAATTCTCTCTCTTTCACCGTCTTTGTGTTTCGTTGGAGAAATTTATTTTTATAATGGGGTTTAGCGGATTGTCACGGCTGTGTTTATGCCGCTCTACACACGCTTGAGTCTCTCGTGGAGACATACCGGTACCTGGGTTTTCACATTCTGACTCATCAGGTATATTCCTATGCGTTGAATACGGGGTGCTGAGTCCATTTCTTTGAGCCAGGAGTAGGTTCTGTCTATGACATATTTGGCTTATGGAACGGTCTTTGTGCTAATTTCAATCTCTGGTTGTATGCAGCACCCCAACTCAGCATTCCCCTGAAGCACGGATATGTTAGTTTTCCAAATGTGAGACTCTGTTCTGTTTTCTAATCATGTTCATACGTAGCCACGTTTACCTTACCTCTGTTAGTGATATCTTATGATATCATAAGTTTCTTTCTCCGTGCCCTTTACCCCCCTTAGAATCATCGTTCCTAAGTCTACTCATTATGCTGCGACGGGCCAGATGACATTGATTGCACTCCTGAGTGACATTCCATTGTACGTACGTATCACAGCTTCCTTATCCATTTTTCGCTTTCTGGGATATTTACGTGGTAACCTAGTCTGGATTCTGGTAAACAGAGCAGCCCCAAACGTTGGCGAGGCTGGATCTTTTCCCTTTGAATTTCCCGAAGCTGTAAGACCATAGGTGGAAGTGCCCCAGGCTCTGTAGCTTTGTGTTTTCGCTGTTTCAGGAAGCACCATTCAATTCTCCAGAGTGGCTCTTGGCCATTTACGTCCCGCCCATCAGCCTAACAAGGCTCCCCGATCTCCGTGGCCTCTGCTGCCTTTCTGGTTTTTACACATTTTTCAGATGTCTCTTTTGACCGGTGGGAAGAGAGACTTCGTCGTAGCGCGGATTTCCCTTTCACGCTTGCTCGGTTGGCCAAAAAGGGCGTATGCTTTTTTTCCTGAATATATTCAGGAACAAAAGCATACGCCCTTTTTGGCCAAGTGCATCTTTGTCGACGTTCCGCCTCCTTTCCTATGCTTTAAATGCAATTCCAATCGACCTCCCGAAACGTGTTTCCTGCAAATGTGCCTCGCTTTCCAGTCCTCTTCGCAGCCTTCCCTCAACATATTTTTGGACGATAGTTGTCCTTTGTAAGTCTGCAGGTTTTTGAAATGCAGTGCCCCTGAGCTCCTTTTTTCAACTCGCTTTCTTGGGAGCTGGCCGCAAAGCGCGGGATGGCTTCAGCCACTGTGCTGGTTCCAGCACGGCACGCCGAGTCTTTGCACAATTCTTCTTCCTGGTGGGAAACTGAGAGTTGAATGTGCCCCTCTAAACACCTTCCGCGAGTCTCCCATTGGTTCTCCCTATTCCTGTGCATCCTCTGCCGAAATTGCAAACTCTGCCCGACAGGAGATCAAGGGCCCTGACTCTCCCAGCGGGGAGGTGTTTACTAAGGTGTCTGGCATGGCGAACCCGAGAACGAGGGGAGGAAAACTGAGGTGCGTTTTAGAAACGTTGCCCGACCACACGGTGGAGCGTCCTCTCGGTTTCCCATGCGTGTTTTACCTGCAGGAAGAATGCCTTCAAGCTGGAGAGTTGGGGCGCCTTGAGTGGCTAGCATACAGTATTATGTCAGAGCATCCTCGTTTGCTCACCGAACCTCATCAATCCTCTCAGCCCCAAGTGTCCAGCCTTAGGTCTCACCCAGCTGTGGGTGCAGATGTGGCAAATCCAGGTTGCATCACAAGCCCTGAACGCATTATTTAAGAAATTCTCTTTCACCGTCTTTGTGTTTCGTTGGCGAAATTTATTTTTATAATGGGGTTTAGTGGATTGTCACGGCTGTGTTTATGCCGCTCTACACACGCTTGAGCCTCTCGTGGAGACATACCGGTACCTGGGTTTTCAGATTCTGACTCATCAGGTATATTCCTATGCGTTGAATACGGGGTGCTGAGTCCATTTCTTTGAGCCAGGAGTAGCTTCTGTCTATGACATATTTGGCTTATGGAACGGTCTCTGTGCTAATTTCAATCTCTGGTTGTATGCAGCACCCCAACTCAGCATTCCCCTGAAGCACAGATATGTTAGTTTTCCAAATGTGAGACTCTGTTCTGTTTTCTAATCATGTTCATACGTAGCCACGTTTACCTTACCTCTGTTAGTGATATCTTATGATATCATAAGTTTCTTTCTCCGTGCCCTTTACCTCCCTTAGAATCATCGTTCCTAAGTCTACTCGTTCTGCTGCGACGGGTCTGATGACATTGATTGCACTCCTGAGTGACATTCCATTGTACGTACGTATCACAGCTTCCTTATCCATTTTTCGCTTTCTGGGATATTTACGTGGTAACCTAGTATGGATTCTGGTAAACAGAGCAGCCCCAAATGTTGGCGAGGCTGGATCTTTTCCCTTTGAATTTCCCGAAGCTGTAAGACCATAGGTGGAAGTGCCCCAGGCTCTGTAGCTTTGTGTTTTCGTTGTTTCAGGAAGCACCATTCAATTCTCCAGAGTGACTCTTGGCCATTTACGTCCCGCCCA
>JAZAQT010000893.1:0-25823 GCA_036417435.1 Inia geoffrensis
GAGGGGAGGAAATTACGTAGGTACAAAACTTGGATCTCCGTAGAGGAAGAGTATCAGAGAAAGGGATAAGTGAAGATAACATAAAATTTTTTACTGTTTCTAGATTGAGCTACCACATAACAATTGGTTCAAAATATTAACAGCAACAGTGCATATGAATAAGCAACATGGATAAAAGCAATGACATCAGGGGCAAAATGGAGGAATTAAGATTATGTTTTTTATTGTCAGGTACTCAAACTACCTGGGAAGTAGTACAAGGCTATTTGAAAGTATACTTGGATTAGTTGTAAATGTATATTGCAAACTCTAGTGCAGCCATTTTAAACACTGAAAAAATAAATACATTTGATATAATGAGAGGAGAGAAAATGGAATCAAAGTGCTCAATTAAAACCCCAAAGAGGAGAAAAAAGTGAAAGATCAAAGTAGGAACAAAGATCAAAGGCAACACATAGAAAACACTAACAAATATGGTAGGTATTAACACAACTCTATCAATAATCATTTTGAATATCAGTAGTCTAAGTGTTCCAATTAAAAGAGGTTGTCAGAATGGATCAAAAAGTAAGACACAACTATATGTTGCCTGTAGATAAATATTAAGACACTTACAGAGTAAACGTAAATGGATGAAGATAGGTATCACATGCAGACAACAAAAGTGAAGGCAGCTATATTGGTCTTTGGACAGAGTACACTTCAGCACAGGAAAGTATCAGGAATAAATAGGGGCATTACCTAATGATAAACGGGTCAATTCTCCTAGAAGACATAACAATTCTCATGGTGTAATATATGTACCTAACAAAAGAGTGTCAAATTTTACAAGGCAAAGAGTGAGAGGACTCCATGGAGAAATAAATGAACCCACTTTATGGTTGGGACTTCATCACTCTTCTATCAAAAATGGAGAGATCCATTTTTGGCAGAAAATCAGAAAGGAGACAGTTGAACCAACACCACCATCGGTCAACAGGATAGTATTGACATCTATAGATTGCTTCATCCGACAACAGCAGAATACACGTTATTTTCAAGCTCAAATGGAACACTGACCAAGGTAGACTCTATTCTGGGCCATAAAACACAAATTTAAAAGAATGAATTTCATACATCTGCTCTCATTCAACAATGGAATTAAACTAGAAATCAGTAACAGCTGAAAACTCCCCAAACGCATGGCGATTAACCAATGCACTTTAAATAATACATGAGTCAAAGAAGAAATCTCCAGAGAAGATAAAGGCATTTTGAAATCAATAAAAACAAAACTTTATGAAAATCTGTGGCATTCAGCTAAAGCTGGACTTCAAAGGAAATTAAAGCATTCAACGTATACCCAATAGCAATTACTTATTTAAGCGTACATACAGCAAACCCAGCAAAAATCACGCTCTAACAATGGATCACTGTGTCGTTGGCTCTGGGGACTAGCAGAAGGACGACTGTACAACCCAGGCTATAAGAAAGATAAACATGTAATTGGTTAGGAAGGGAAGACAAGAAAGCCAGTCTGGACCTGTGCCCCTAGGAGGGGACTCAGAGGAAAAGGGAGATTGCAGGGGTGAACACAAGGCATGGACTGGGTTTCCCAGTCCTGCGGTCCTATGTGGAGGAGACAAGCACCCCTGGCTGATTGTAGGACCTAGGGAACAGACGGAAACACTGAAGAAGACTGAACTCTGCTCATGACAAATAACCAGGCGTGCGTGCGTGTGTGCGTGCACACACACACACACACACACACACTCACACGGGCTTGCCCCCAAGGCTAGGCGGAGAGAGGTCTGATCTAGCAGCTGCAAGGTTTCCCAGGACTGCCTTGCTGCACGCCCCAGCCACAAATGAGTGACTGCTCCAGCCCCACTCACTCCATGACACAGTACAACACTGGATCTGAAACAAATGGGACTGGGGAAATGAGTTGACCTTGGGACACAGAGGTGACCCAGTCCAAGGGGAAGCCCAGGTGACAGCAACTGTTGGCACTTCCTCAGGTGGTGTCCCATAAGCAGCCCAGATTTCTGATGGCTGCCGTTCGGCCAAGCCCACCCGATACTCACAGGGAAACCATTTGGGCCTCACCTACCCTGCAGAGCCCTTTCACCCAGAGTGACAGCAGCAGAGGCTGGGGACAGTGATGAGACGTGAGAGACAAGGGAACTTGCCCCCTAGACAGAGTGGAGAGCAATCTGCTCCACTGACTGTCAGGTCTCCTGATAGCACTTCACCATGTGCCCCAGCACAAGCCATGCAAATGCTCTGGCCCCACTCACTCCACACCACAGTCAGGCACCCGATCTGGGCTGGTCGTGACCAGAGGAAAGACTCAACCATGGGCTGTGTCGGAGTGGAGCTGAACATGCCTACACAGGCAATGCACTGGACCTCTGCATGTGCGGATGCCCCACTTGCTTAAGCACTCCCCTCCTATGGGCAAAGAACATGGTATTGGGAAGGGAAACACACACACACATAAAGGGAACAGAGCCAGCTCCAGCCTGAAACCTCAGGGCTTCTGATCCAGCAACTTGGGCTCAGACCCTCCCCATGACAGGGCAGTGGTGGCCACTGAGAGGAAGTTCCACCTCATACTTGGTGCCGGCCCCTCCATTTCCAGTCCAATGGCCTACCAACATGATAACTGCCAGCACATCCCAAGGAGACATGTGACTGGCATCCACCTCCAATCCAACCATCCCACCAAATGCACTGGGCACATGCAGTTTGCAATGGGACACTCACACATAAGAACACTCGTACAAGAGCACAATAGGTAGCTGTTTCACCTAAATTCATAGAGGAAGACAAAGTTAAAATCATAAAGCAGAGGAAGTACATTCAACTGAAAGAGCAAATGAAAACCACTGAATTTATAAGTGATGAAACAGAAATTAAAAAGTTACCAGATAAAGAATGCAAAGTGCTTGTAATAAAATGTTTACTAAATTAGGAAAAAATAATTGATGTAAATATTCAACACTGTAACAAGGAACTAGAAAATATTAAAAAGACCCCATCAAAAATAAGTAATTCAATATCTGAAATTCAACAAAAAGCACACACTAGAAGGAATAAAAAGAGCAGACTAAGCAATACAGAAGAACACATATGTGATCATGGGATCCGGAAGATAGAATAATGGAAATCACCCAATCGGAACAGCAGAAAGGAAAACAATTTGAAAAATGAAAGCACCTTAAGAGATGGTTAGGATAACATTAAGCATTCCTACATTTGCTTTACAGGGGTTCCAGAAAGGCGAGAGAGAGAGAGAGAGAAGGGGATCAAACGTGTATTGAAGAAATTATAGCTGAAAATGTCCCAAACATGAAGAAGGAAACATATCCAGGTAGAGGAATCACAGCTCATAATAAGATGAACCTCCCCCAACCAAAGAAAAACCCACACCTAGACATACCAAAACTAAAATAGCAAAAGTTAAAGAGAGAATTCTAAAGGCAGCAAGAGAAGTACAGAGAGTCATATCCAAGGGAATTACCATAAGGTTATTAGCCGATATTTTTGCAGAAACTTTGCAGACCGGAAGGGAATAGCATGATATACTCGGATTGCTGAACGGGAAAAACTTCTAACTAGTATACTCTGCCCAGCAAGACTACTGTTTAGAATACAGGTAGAGATAAAGAATTTCCCAGACAAGCAAAAACTAAAAGAATTTACCAATATTTAATCTACCCTAAGAGAAATGTTGCAGGGTCTTCCCTAAATGGAAAAGAAAAACAAAAAACAAAAAAACAAGACTCTATGGGAAAGGAAAAATCCCACCTGGAAAGGCAAATACATAGTAAGGATTAAAAATCACTTAAGCCAGTCGGTAGATCAAAAGACAAAATAGTGTAAAATCAACTATAAGTACAATTCACAGTTAAGGGGTAAGTATGAAGATGTAAAATGACATCCCAAACACACGATGTGGGGGCAGGGAGTAAAACTATAGATCTTTTCACACGTGTTTGAACATAAATGACTACTAGTTTAAAACTGGGTCACAAGGATGCTTCAAGGAAAGAAATACCTGTTCAGTGTATTTTTGACCTTTAAACTCAGGGAAGATAGATGACAAACAAAATGAGTAGTTAAATCCCACCGTATACTCAGGTGTGACAAATGCTACAGGAAAAGTAAAGCAGGGAGGAGGGGTAGGGAAGGTAGGGGATTGCAAGTTTTTAAAAGGGACGCCTGGAAATACCTGCATTTGCATCAACATGGATGGACCCAGGGAACATTACGCTTAGTGAAATAAGTCAGAAAGTGAAAGACAAATACTGTATAATATCACTTACATGTGGAATCTAAAAACTAATACAAATCAGTTTATATGCAAAACAGAAACAGACTCACAGATATGGGAAATAAACTAGTCACTACTGACGGGAGAAGGAAGTGGGGAGGAGCAAATTAGGGGTATGGGATTAAGAGATACAAACTACTATGTATATAATACAGAGGATCAGCAAGGATATATTGTATAGCACAGGGAATTATAGTCATTACCTTCTAATAACTTTTAATGAAGCACAATCTGTAAAAATACTGAATCACTAGGTTGTATACCTGAAGCTACTAACATCATATTGTAAATTAACTATGCTTCAGTGAAAGATAAAACTTACATAGCTCTGGTACCAAGAAAAGCAAGCAAACAAACAAAAACAAATGAGTAAGTGGGAAAACACATTCCAAAAATCTAAGAAAAAAATAGTTTGTAAGTTTTGAAATTCCTCAATCTGTAACTGGCAAGGGCTCACCAAAGCAGGCATTAGTATTAAAAAGTTATTAACAGGACTTCCATCCAGTTTCCTGTTCGGCCTGTTAGAAACTCAGAAGCTGCCACTCCATCCTCACAACAATCCAAAAGGTGAACAACCTGAGAAAGCAACAACTCTTCTTAGATCCTTGGAGGGTGTGGTGGTGGGGAGGGTGGTAACAAATCCAACTATTGTTCCAAAATTGGAGATGTTCACGGGCAAGTACAGACAGTTACAACTTACCTGAGCAGAAGACCACAAGCTGAACCTTCCACAAGAACCAGTGCTGCAGGAGGAAAGCCTGAACTATAATTGAGGCATTTCTGGAAGCCCACTGTGGGCAACTTGGAGAGTTAAACGCTCCAGCGAACCCAGTCAGACAGGAACCCCCACAAATTGGCCAGATTTACATCCAAGAGCTTGACCGAGTTTCCACAGTAAATACCAGAGAAAACCCCCTTCTAGCGTCCAGCAGGGAGAGGAGAAGAGGAGCCATTTTAAAAAGCAGCAGCACATTTTATTTTCCTTAACAAGGCTTGTCCTCAGGTGAAACTAGTTAACCAGATTCTAAGCTGCTGGGATTTAAGACAGCCTAATGGACCTGGAGAAAAAAGATATATGCAAACCTGCTGGCTCTAATTTTCTACTGGAGAGCAGAAAATACCCAATACCAGTGCACTTTGGCTATTTTGTCGCACCTGAGGAAGGGTGGGGATGGGAAGCACTGTGTGCAGTTCACAGTCCAGAGGCATGGGCAGACTAAAGTACTGAGACCTGACTGTAGCACTATAGTAAAGCTTCCTCTCCCTCCAAATCCTACCACCACATTACTCAAAGCCTACTTACACATGTTTCTTTTATCCAGTGTATCATATCCAGTTCACAAACAAAAACAAAAACATACTCAAAGGCAAACAGTCAGACAGGAGCCTCCGCAAGTTGGTGAGATTTCCCTATGGGAGCCTGACTAGGTTTTCACACAGAAAATATCAGAGAAAACCCCTCTCAGGCTTCAGGCAGGGATCGAGGAAGAGGAGCTGCTATTTTAAAATGTTCGAGGGCATTTGGTTTTTCTTAACAAGACCTGCCCTCAAGGAGAAAGTAGTTAAGCAGAGTCTAAGCTGCTGGTGTTTCTTAGAGCCTAACTGACCTGGGGAAAAAAGCATGCAACCCTGCTAGCTCTAATTTTCTACTTGGAGAGAAGAAAATACCCAATACTAGTGCACTTTAGCTATTTTGTCCCACCTAATGAAGGGTGGGGATGAGAAGCTCTGTGTGCAGTCCATACTCCAGAAGCATGGGCACACTAAACATCTGAGACCTAACTATAACACTATAGTGGAGCTTTCTCTCCCTCCACAGCTTGCTACTGCCTTAGTAAAAGCCTAGCTACAGAAGTTTCTTTTATCCAGTACAAGTCGAGTTACCAAAAAACAAAAACAAAAACAAGACATACTCAAAGGCAAAACCACAGATTCAAGAGACAAAGTGAGCATCAGAAAGAGACCCCAAAATGGCACCGATGTTGGAATTATCAGACCAGGAATTAAAAGAAACTAGGATTAGCAGGCTAAGGGTTCTCCTGGATAAAGTAGATAGAATGCATGAACACATGGGTGATATAGGAATACAGATGAAAATTCTAAGAAAGGAAAACAAATGCTAGAGATCAAAAACACTGTAACAGAAAGGAAGAATATCTTTGTCAAGCTAATTATTAGCAGATTAGACACAGCTGAGGAAAGTATTTCTGAGCTTGAGGTTATCTAAATAGTAATCTCCTCCACTGAATAAAGCAAAGAGACTAAGAAAAATACCCCCAAACATACGATAATATCCAAGAGCTGTGGAACAAGTGCAAAACATATGACATTAGGTTCATAGGAATTCCAGAAGAAACAGCAAGAGAGAAAGGAGAAGAAGCAATATTTGAAACAATAGTGACTGATAATTACCCCAAACACCACACCACATATCTAGGAAGCTTGGCAAACAACAAGCAACGTAAATGCCTAAAAACTTACCCTAGACATTTAATTTTTAAATTACAGAAAATAAAGGACAAAGAAAAAATCCTGAAAGAAAAAATGCTGGGGGGGGTGGGGGTGAGGGGTACTTACCATAGAGATAATTAGAGATGACTTCTGAGAAATCAGGCAAAGAAGACCATAGTGGAGGAAAATATTGAACATGTTGACAGGAAAAAACCCACCAACCTAGAATTCTGTACCCTGCAAAACTGTCTATCAGAAATTTAAAAAAAAAAGACTTTCCCAGAGAAACAAAAATTGAGTGAAATTTGTTACTAGTACTCTGCCTTGTTAAGAGATGTTAAAAGAAATTCTTTAGAGGGGAGGAAATTACGTAGGTACAAAACTTGGATCTCCGTAGAGGAAGAGTATCAGAGAAAGGGATAAGTGAAGATAACATAAAATTTTTTACTGTTTCTAGATTGAGCTACCACATAACAATTGGTTCAAAATATTAACAGCAACAGTGCATATGAATAAGCAACATGGATAAAAGCAATGACATCAGGGGCAAAATGGAGGAATTAAGATTATGTTTTTTATTGTCAGGTACTCAAACTACCTGGGAAGTAGTACAAGGCTATTTGAAAGTATACTTGGATTAGTTGTAAATGTATATTGCAAACTCTAGTGCAGCCATTTTAAACACTGAAAAAATAAATACATTTGATATAATGAGAGGAGAGAAAATGGAATCAAAGTGCTCAATTAAAACCCCAAAGAGGAGAAAAAAGTGAAAGATCAAAGTAGGAACAAAGATCAAAGGCAACACATAGAAAACACTAACAAATATGGTAGGTATTAACACAACTCTATCAATAATCATTTTGAATATCAGTAGTCTAAGTGTTCCAATTAAAAGAGGTTGTCAGAATGGATCAAAAAGTAAGACACAACTATATGTTGCCTGTAGATAAATATTAAGACACTTACAGAGTAAACGTAAATGGATGAAGATAGGTATCACATGCAGACAACAAAAGTGAAGGCAGCTATATTGGTCTTTGGACAGAGTACACTTCAGCACAGGAAAGTATCAGGAATAAATAGGGGCATTACCTAATGATAAACGGGTCAATTCTCCTAGAAGACATAACAATTCTCATGGTGTAATATATGTACCTAACAAAAGAGTGTCAAATTTTACAAGGCAAAGAGTGAGAGGACTCCATGGAGAAATAAATGAACCCACTTTATGGTTGGGACTTCATCACTCTTCTATCAAAAATGGAGAGATCCATTTTTGGCAGAAAATCAGAAAGGAGACAGTTGAACCAACACCACCATCGGTCAACAGGATAGTATTGACATCTATAGATTGCTTCATCCGACAACAGCAGAATACACGTTATTTTCAAGCTCAAATGGAACACTGACCAAGGTAGACTCTATTCTGGGCCATAAAACACAAATTTAAAAGAATGAATTTCATACATCTGCTCTCATTCAACAATGGAATTAAACTAGAAATCAGTAACAGCTGAAAACTCCCCAAACGCATGGCGATTAACCAATGCACTTTAAATAATACATGAGTCAAAGAAGAAATCTCCAGAGAAGATAAAGGCATTTTGAAATCAATAAAAACAAAAATTTATGAAAATCTGTGGCATTCAGCTAAAGCTGGACTTCAAAGGAAATTAAAGCATTCAACGTATACCCAATAGCAATTACTTATTTAAGCGTACATACAGCAAACCCAGCAAAAATCACGCTCTAACAATGGATCACTGTGTCGTTGGCTCTGGGGACTAGCAGAAGGACGACTGTACAACCCAGGCTATAAGAAAGATAAACATGTAATTGGTTAGGAAGGGAAGACAAGAAAGCCAGTCTGGACCTGTGCCCCTAGGAGGGGACTCAGAGGAAAAGGGAGATTGCAGGGGTGAACACAAGGCATGGACTGGGTTTCCCAGTCCTGCGGTCCTATGTGGAGGAGACAAGCACCACTGGCTGGTTGTAGGACCTAGGGAACAGATGGAAACACTGAAGAAGACTGAACTCTGCTCATGACAAATAACCAGGCGTGCGTGCGTGTGTGCGTGCACACACACACACACACACACACACTCACACGGGCTTGCCCCCAAGGCTAGGCGGAGAGAGGTCTGATCTAGCAGCTGCAAGGTTTCCCAGGACTGCCTTGCTGCACGCCCCAGCCACAAATGAGTGACTGCTCCAGCCCCACTCACTCCATGACACAGTACAACACTGGATCTGAAACAAATGGGACTGGGGAAATGAGTTGACCTTGGGACACAGAGGTGACCCAGTCCAAGGGGAAGCCCAGGTGACAGCAACTGTTGGCACTTCCTCAGGTGGTGTCCCACAAGCAGCCCAGATTTCTGATGGCTGCCGTTCGGCCAAGCCCACCCGATACTCACAGGGAAACCATTTGGGCCTCACCTACCCTGCAGAGCCCTTTCACCCAGAGTGACAGCAGCAGAGGCTGGGGACAGTGATGAGACGTGAGAGACAAGGGAACTTGCCCCCTAGACAGAGTGGAGAGCAATCTGCTCCACTGACTGTCAGGTCTCCTGATAGCACTTCACCATGTGCCCCAGCACAAGCCATGCAAATGCTCTGGCCCCACTCACTCCACACCACAGTCAGGCACCCGATCTGGGCTGGTCGTGACCAGAGGAAAGACTCAACCATGGGCTGTGTCGGAGTGGAGCTGAACATGCCTACACAGGCAATGCACTGGACCTCTGCATGTGCGGATGCCCCACTTGCTTAAGCACTCCCCTCCTATGGGCAAAGAACATGGTATTGGGAAGGGAAACACACACACACATAAAGGGAACAGAGCCAGCTCCAGCCTGAAACCTCAGGGCTTCTGATCCAGAAACTTGGGCTCAGACCCTCCCCATGACAGGGCAGTGGTGGCCACTGAGAGGAAGTTCCACCTCATACTTGGTGCCAGCCCCTCCATTTCCAGTCCAATGCCCTACCAACATGATAACTGCCAGCACATCCCAAGGAGACATGTGACTGGCATCCACCTCCAATCCAACCATCCCACCAAATGCACTGGGCACATGCAGTTTGCAATGGGACACTCACACATAAGAACACTCGTACAAGAGCACAATAGGTAGCTGTTTCACCTAAATTCATAGAGGAAGACAAAGTTAAAATCATAAAGCAGAGGAAGTACATTCAACTGAAAGAGCAAATGAAAACCACTGAATTTATAAGTGATGAAACAGAAATTAAAAAGTTACCAGATAAAGAATGCAAAGTGCTTGTAATAAAATGTTTACTAAATTAGGAAAAAATAATTGATGTAAATATTCAACACTGTAACAAGGAACTAGAAAATATTAAAAAGACCCCATCAAAAATAAGTAATTCAATATCTGAAATTCAACAAAAAGCACACACTAGAAGGAATAAAAAGAGCAGACTAAGCAATACAGAAGAACACATATGTGATCATGGGATCCGGAAGATAGAATAATGGAAATCACCCAATCGGAACAGCAGAAAGGAAAACAATTTGAAAAATGAAAGCACCTTAAGAGATGGTTAGGATAACATTAAGCATTCCTACATTTGCTTTACAGGGGTTCCAGAAAGGCGAGAGAGAGAGAGAAGGGGATCAAACGTGTATTGAAGAAATTATAGCTGAAAATGTCCCAAACATGAAGAAGGAAACATATCCAGGTAGAGGAATCACAGCTCATAATAAGATGAACCTCCCCCAACCAAAGAAAAACCCGCACCTAGACATACCAAAACTAAAATAGCAAAAGTTAAAGAGAGAATTCTAAAGGCAGCAAGAGAAGTACAGAGAGTCATATCCAAGGGAATTACCATAAGGTTATTAGCCGATATTTTTGCAGAAACTTTGCAGACCGGAAGGGAACAGCATGATATACTCGGATTGCTGAACGGGAAAAACTTCTAACTAGTATACTCTGCCCAGCAAGACTACTGTTTAGAATACAGGTAGAGATAAAGAATTTCCCAGACAAGCAAAAACTAAAAGAATTTACCAATATTTAATCTACCCTAAGAGAAATGTTGCAGGGTCTTCCCTAAATGGAAAAGAAAAACAAAAAACAAAAAAACAAGACTCTATGGGAAAGGAAAAATCCCACCTGGAAAGGCAAATACATAGTAAGGATTAAAAATCACTTAAGCCAGTCGGTAGATCAAAAGACAAAATAGTGTAAAATCAACTATAAGTACAATTCACAGTTAAGGGGTAAGTATGAAGATGTAAAATGACATCCCAAACACACGATGTGGGGGCAGGGAGTAAAACTATAGATCTTTTCACACGTGTTTGAACATAAATGACTACTAGTTTAAAACTGGGTCACAAGGATGCTTCAAGGAAAGAAATACCTGTCAGTGTATTTTTGACCTTTAAACTCAGGGAAGATAGATGACAAACAAAATGAGTAGTTAAATCCCACCGTATACTCAGGTGTGACAAATGCTACAGGAAAAGTAAAGCAGGGAGGAGGGGTAGGGAGGGTAGGGGATTGCAAGTTTTTAAAAGGGACGCCTGGAAATACCTGCATTTGCATCAACATGGATGGACCCAGGGAATATTACGCTTAGTGAAATAAGTCAGAAAGTGAAAGACAAATACTGTATAATATCACTTACATGTGGAATCTAAAAACTAATACAAATCAGTTTATATGCAAAACAGAAACAGACTCACAGATATGGGAAATAAACTAGTCACTACTGACGGGAGAAGGAAGTGGGGAGGAGCAAATTAGGGGTATGGGATTAAGAGATACAAACTACTATGTATATAATACAGAGGATCAGCAAGGATATATTGTATAGCACAGGGAATTATAGTCATTACCTTCTAATAACTTTTAATGAAGCACAATCTGTAAAAATACTGAATCACTAGGTTGTATACCTGAAGCTACTAACATCATATTGTAAATTAACTATGCTTCAGTGAAAGATAAAACTTACATAGCTCTGGTACCAAGAAAAGCAAGCAAACAAACAAAAACAAATGAGTAAGTGGGAAAACACATTCCAAAAATCTAAGAAAAAAATAGTTTGTAAGTTTTGAAATTCCTCAATCTGTAACTGGCAAGGGCTCACCAAAGCAGGCATTAGTATTAAAAAGTTATTAACAGGACTTCCAGTTTCCTGTTCGGCCTGTTAGAAACTCAGAAGCTGCCACTCCATCCTCACAACAATCCAAAAGGTGAACAACCTGAGAAAGCAACAACTCTTCTTAGATCCTTGGAGGGTGTGGTGGTGGGGAGGGTGGTAACAAATCCAACTATTGTTCCAAAATTGGAGATGTTCACGGGCAAGTACAGACAGTTACAACTTACCTGAGTAGAAGACCACAAGCTGAACCTTCCACAAGAACCAGTGCTGCAGGAGGAGAGCCTGAACTATAATTGAGGCATTTCTGGAAGCCCACTGTGGGCAACTTGGAGAGTTAAACGCTCCAGCGAACCCAGTCAGACAGGAACCCCCACAAATTGGCCAGATTTACATCCAAGAGCTTGACCGAGTTTCCACAGTAAATACCAGAGAAAACCCCCTTCTAGCGTCCAGCAGGGAGAGGAGAAGAGGAGCCATTTTAAAAAGCAGCAGCACATTTTATTTTCCTTAACAAGGCTTGTCCTCAGGTGAAACTAGTTAACCAGATTCTAAGCTGCTGGGATTTAAGACAGCCTAATGGACCTGGAGAAAAAAGATATATGCAAACCTGCTGGCTCTAATTTTCTACTGGAGAGCAGAAAATACCCAATACCAGTGCACTTTGGCTATTTTGTCGCACCTGAGGAAGGGTGGGGATGGGAAGCACTGTGTGCAGTTCACAGTCCAGAGGCATGGGCAGACTAAAGTACTGAGACCTGACTGTAGCACTACAGTAAAGCTTCCTCTCCCTCCAAATCCTACCACCACATTACTCAAAGCCTACTTACACATGTTTCTTTTATCCAGTGTATCATATCCAGTTCACAAACAAAAACAAAAACATACTCAAAGGCAAACAGTCAGACAGGAGCCTCCGCAAGTTGGTGAGATTTCCCTATGGGAGCCTGACTAGGTTTTCACACAGAAAATATCAGAGAAAACCCCTCTCAGGCTTCAGGCAGGGATCGAGGAAGAGGAGCTGCTATTTTAAAATGTTCGAGGGCATTTGGTTTTTCTTAACAAGACCTGCCCTCAAGGAGAAAGTAGTTAAGCAGAGTCTAAGCTGCTGGTGTTTCTTAGAGCCTAACTGACCTGGGGAAAAAAGCATGCAACCCTGCTAGCTCTAATTTTCTACTTGGAGAGAAGAAAATACCCAATACTAGTGCACTTTAGCTATTTTGTCCCACCTAATGAAGGGTGGGGATGAGAAGCTCTGTGTGCAGTCCATACTCCAGAAGCATGGGCACACTAAACATCTGAGACCTAACTATAACACTATAGTAGAGCTTTCTCTCCCTCCACAGCTTGCTACTGCCTTAGTAAAAGCCTAGCTACAGAAGTTTCTTTTATCCAGTACAAGTCGAGTTACCAAAAAACAAAAACAAAAACAAGACATACTCAAAGGCAAAACCACAGATTCAAGAGACAAAGTGAGCATCAGAAAGAGACCCCAAAATGGCACCGATGTTGGAATTATCAGACCAGGAATTAAAAGAAACTAGGATTAGCAGGCTAAGGGTTCTCCTGGATAAAGTAGATAGAATGCATGAACACATGGGTGATATAGGAATACAGATGAAAATTCTAAGAAAGGAAAACAAATGCTAGAGATCAAAAACACTGTAACAGAAAGGAAGAATATCTTTGTCAAGCTAATTATTAGCAGATTAGACACAGCTGAGGAAAGTATTTCTGAGCTTGAGGTTATCTAAATAGTAATCTCCTCCACTGAATAAAGCAAAGAGACTAAGAAAAATACCCCCAAACATACGATAATATCCAAGAGCTGTGGAACAAGTGCAAAACATATGACATTAGGTTCATAGGAATTCCAGAAGAAACAGCAAGAGAGAAAGGAGAAGAAGCAATATTTGAAACAATAGTGACTGATAATTACCCCAAACACCACACCACATATCTAGGAAGCTTGGCAAACAACAAGCAACGTAAATGCCTAAAAACTTACCCTAGACATTTAATTTTTAAATTACAGAAAATAAAGGACAAAGAAAAAATCCTGAAAGAAAAAATGCTGGGGGGGGGGGGGTGAGGGGTACTTACCATAGAGATAATTAGAGATGACTTCTGAGAAATCAGGCAAAGAAGACCATAGTGGAGGAAAATATTGAACATGTTGACAGGAAAAAACCCACCAACCTAGAATTCTGTACCCTGCAAAACTGTCTATCAGAAATTTAAAAAAAAAAGAGACTTTCCCAGAGAAGCAAAAATTGAGTGAAATTTGTTACTAGTACTCTGCCTTGTTAAGAGATGTTAAAAGAAATTCTTTAGAGGGGAGGAAATTACGTAGGTACAAAACTTGGATCTCCGTAGAGGAAGAGTATCAGAGAAAGGGATAAGTGAAGATAACATAAAATTTTTTACTGTTTCTAGATTGAGCTACCACATAACAATTGGTTCAAAATATTAACAGCAACAGTGCATATGAATAAGCAACATGGATAAAAGCAATGACATCAGGGGCAAAATGGAGGAATTAAGATTATGTTTTTTATTGTCAGGTACTCAAACTACCTGGGAAGTAGTACAAGGCTATTTGAAAGTATACTTGGATTAGTTGTAAATGTATATTGCAAACTCTAGTGCAGCCATTTTAAACACTGAAAAAATAAATACATTTGATATAATGAGAGGAGAGAAAATGGAATCAAAGTGCTCAATTAAAACCCCAAAGAGGAGAAAAAAGTGAAAGATCAAAGTAGGAACAAAGATCAAAGGCAACACATAGAAAACACTAACAAATATGGTAGGTATTAACACAACTCTATCAATAATCATTTTGAATATCAGTAGTCTAAGTGTTCCAATTAAAAGAGGTTGTCAGAATGGATCAAAAAGTAAGACACAACTATATGTTGCCTGTAGATAAATATTAAGACACTTACAGAGTAAACGTAAATGGATGAAGATAGGTATCACATGCAGACAACAAAAGTGAAGGCAGCTATATTGGTCTTTGGACAGAGTACACTTCAGCACAGGAAAGTATCAGGAATAAATAGGGGCATTACCTAATGATAAACGGGTCAATTCTCCTAGAAGACATAACAATTCTCATGGTGTAATATATGTACCTAACAAAAGAGTGTCAAATTTTACAAGGCAAAGAGTGAGAGGACTCCATGGAGAAATAAATGAACCCACTTTATGGTTGGGACTTCATCACTCTTCTATCAAAAATGGAGAGATCCATTTTTGGCAGAAAATCAGAAAGGAGACAGTTGAACCAACACCACCATCGGTCAACAGGATAGTATTGACATCTATAGATTGCTTCATCCGACAACAGCAGAATACACGTTATTTTCAAGCTCAAATGGAACACTGACCAAGGTAGACTCTATTCTGGGCCATAAAACACAAATTTAAAAGAATGAATTTCATACATCTGCTCTCATTCAACAATGGAATTAAACTAGAAATCAGTAACAGCTGAAAACTCCCCAAACGCATGGCGATTAACCAATGCACTTTAAATAATACATGAGTCAAAGAAGAAATCTCCAGAGAAGATAAAGGCATTTTGAAATCAATAAAAACAAAAATTTATGAAAATCTGTGGCATTCAGCTAAAGCTGGACTTCAAAGGAAATTAAAGCATTCAACGTATACCCAATAGCAATTACTTATTTAAGCGTACATACAGCAAACCCAGCAAAAATCACGCTCTAACAATGGATCACTGTGTCGTTGGCTCTGGGGACTAGCAGAAGGACGACTGTACAACCCAGGCTATAAGAAAGATAAACATGTAATTGGTTAGGAAGGGAAGACAAGAAAGCCAGTCTGGACCTGTGCCCCTAGGAGGGGACTCAGAGGAAAAGGGAGATTGCAGGGGTGAACACAAGGCATGGACTGGGTTTCCCAGTCCTGCGGTCCTATGTGGAGGAGACAAGCACCCCTGGCTGATTGTAGGACCTAGGGAACAGATGGAAACACTGAAGAAGACTGAACTCTGCTCATGACAAATAACCAGGCGTGCGTGCGTGTGTGCGTGCACACACACACACACACACACACACACACTCACACGGGCTTGCCCCCAAGGCTAGGCGGAGAGAGGTCTGATCTAGCAGCTGCAAGGTTTCCCAGGACTGCCTTGCTGCACGCCCCAGCCACAAATGAGTGACTGCTCCAGCCCCACTCACTCCATGACACAGTACAACACTGGATCTGAAACAAATGGGACTGGGGAAATGAGTTGACCTTGGGACACAGAGGTGACCCAGTCCAAGGGGAAGCCCAGGTGACAGCAACTGTTGGCACTTCCTCAGGTGGTGTCCCACAAGCAGCCCAGATTTCTGATGGCTGCCGTTCGGCCAAGCCCACCCGATACTCACAGGGAAACCATTTGGGCCTCACCTACCCTGCAGAGCCCTTTCACCCAGAGTGACAGCAGCAGAGGCTGGGGACAGTGATGAGACGTGAGAGACAAGGGAACTTGCCCCCTAGACAGAGTGGAGAGCAATCTGCTCCACTGACTGTCAGGTCTCCTGATAGCACTTCACCATGTGCCCCAGCACAAGCCATGCAAATGCTCTGGCCCCACTCACTCCACACCACAGTCAGGCACCCGATCTGGGCTGGCCGTGACCAGAGGAAAGACTCAACCATGGGCTGTGTCGGAGTGGAGCTGAACATGCCTACACAGGCAATGCACTGGACCTCTGCATGTGCGGATGCCCCACTTGCTTAAGCACTCCCCTCCTATGGGCAAAGAACATGGTATTGGGAAGGGAAACACACACACACATAAAGGGAACAGAGCCAGCTCCAGCCTGAAACCTCAGGGCTTCTGATCCAGCAACTTGGGCTCAGACCCTCCCCATGACAGGGCAGTGGTGGCCACTGAGAGGAAGTTCCACCTCATACTTGGTGCCAGCCCCTCCATTTCCAGTCCAATGGCCTACCAACATGATAACTGCCAGCACATCCCAAGGAGACATGTGACTGGCATCCACCTCCAATCCAACCATCCCACCAAATGCACTGGGCACATGCAGTTTGCAATGGGACACTCACACATAAGAACACTCGTACAAGAGCACAATAGGTAGCTGTTTCACCTAAATTCATAGAGGAAGACAAAGTTAAAATCATAAAGCAGAGGAAGTACATTCAACTGAAAGAGCAAATGAAAACCACTGAATTTATAAGTGATGAAACAGAAATTAAAAAGTTACCAGATAAAGAATGCAAAGTGCTTGTAATAAAATGTTTACTAAATTAGGAAAAAATAATTGATGTAAATATTCAACACTGTAACAAGGAACTAGAAAATATTAAAAAGACCCCATCAAAAATAAGTAATTCAATATCTGAAATTCAACAAAAAGCACACACTAGAAGGAATAAAAAGAGCAGACTAAGCAATACAGAAGAACACATATGTGATCATGGGATCCGGAAGATAGAATAATGGAAATCACCCAATCGGAACAGCAGAAAGGAAAACAATTTGAAAAATGAAAGCACCTTAAGAGATGGTTAGGATAACATTAAGCATTCCTACATTTGCTTTACAGGGGTTCCAGAAAGGCGAGAGAGAGAGAGAAGGGGATCAAACGTGTATTGAAGAAATTATAGCTGAAAATGTCCCAAACATGAAGAAGGAAACATATCCAGGTAGAGGAATCACAGCTCATAATAAGATGAACCTCCCCCAACCAAAGAAAAACCCGCACCTAGACATACCAAAACTAAAATAGCAAAAGTTAAAGAGAGAATTCTAAAGGCAGCAAGAGAAGTACAGAGAGTCATATCCAAGGGAATTACCATAAGGTTATTAGCCGATATTTTTGCAGAAACTTTGCAGACCGGAAGGGAACAGCATGATATACTCGGATTGCTGAACGGGAAAAACTTCTAACTAGTATACTCTGCCCAGCAAGACTACTGTTTAGAATACAGGTAGAGATAAAGAATTTCCCAGACAAGCAAAAACTAAAAGAATTTACCAATATTTAATCTACCCTAAGAGAAATGTTGCAGGGTCTTCCCTAAATGGAAAAGAAAAACAAAAAACAAAAAAACAAGACTCTATGGGAAAGGAAAAATCCCACCTGGAAAGGCAAATACATAGTAAGGATTAAAAATCACTTAAGCCAGTCGGTAGATCAAAAGACAAAATAGTGTAAAATCAACTATAAGTACAATTCACAGTTAAGGGGTAAGTATGAAGATGTAAAATGACATCCCAAACACACGATGTGGGGGCAGGGAGTAAAACTATAGATCTTTTCACACGTGTTTGAACATAAATGACTACTAGTTTAAAACTGGGTCACAAGGATGCTTCAAGGAAAGAAATACCTGTCAGTGTATTTTTGACCTTTAAACTCAGGGAAGATAGATGACAAACAAAATGAGTAGTTAAATCCCACCGTATACTCAGGTGTGACAAATGCTACAGGAAAAGTAAAGCAGGGAGGAGGGGTAGGGAGGGTAGGGGATTGCAAGTTTTTAAAAGGGACGCCTGGAAATACCTGCATTTGCATCAACATGGATGGACCCAGGGAATATTACGCTTAGTGAAATAAGTCAGAAAGTGAAAGACAAATACTGTATAATATCACTTACATGTGGAATCTAAAAACTAATACAAATCAGTTTATATGCAAAACAGAAACAGACTCACAGATATGGGAAATAAACTAGTCACTACTGACGGGAGAAGGAAGTGGGGAGGAGCAAATTAGGGGTATGGGATTAAGAGATACAAACTACTATGTATATAATACAGAGGATCAGCAAGGATATATTGTATAGCACAGGGAATTATAGTCATTACCTTCTAATAACTTTTAATGAAGCACAATCTGTAAAAATACTGAATCACTAGGTTGTATACCTGAAGCTACTAACATCATATTGTAAATTAACTATGCTTCAGTGAAAGATAAAACTTACATAGCTCTGGTACCAAGAAAAGCAAGCAAACAAACAAAAACAAATGAGTAAGTGGGAAAACACATTCCAAAAATCTAAGAAAAAAATAGTTTGTAAGTTTTGAAATTCCTCAATCTGTAACTGGCAAGGGCTCACCAAAGCAGGCATTAGTATTAAAAAGTTATTAACAGGACTTCCAGTTTCCTGTTCGGCCTGTTAGAAACTCAGAAGCTGCCACTCCATCCTCACAACAATCCAAAAGGTGAACAACCTGAGAAAGCAACAACTCTTCTTAGATCCTTGGAGGGTGTGGTGGTGGGGAGGGTGGTAACAAATCCAACTATTGTTCCAAAATTGGAGATGTTCACGGGCAAGTACAGACAGTTACAACTTACCTGAGTAGAAGACCACAAGCTGAACCTTCCACAAGAACCAGTGCTGCAGGAGGAGAGCCTGAACTATAATTGAGGCATTTCTGGAAGCCCACTGTGGGCAACTTGGAGAGTTAAACGCTCCAGCGAACCCAGTCAGACAGGAACCCCCACAAATTGGCCAGATTTACATCCAAGAGCTTGACCGAGTTTCCACAGTAAATACCAGAGAAAACCCCCTTCTAGCGTCCAGCAGGGAGAGGAGAAGAGGAGCCATTTTAAAAAGCAGCAGCACATTTTATTTTCCTTAACAAGGCTTGTCCTCAGGTGAAACTAGTTAACCAGATTCTAAGCTGCTGGGATTTAAGACAGCCTAATGGACCTGGAGAAAAAAGATATATGCAAACCTGCTGGCTCTAATTTTCTACTGGAGAGCAGAAAATACCCAATACCAGTGCACTTTGGCTATTTTGTCGCACCTGAGGAAGGGTGGGGATGGGAAGCACTGTGTGCAGTTCACAGTCCAGAGGCATGGGCAGACTAAAGTACTGAGACCTGACTGTAGCACTACAGTAAAGCTTCCTCTCCCTCCAAATCCTACCACCACATTACTCAAAGCCTACTTACACATGTTTCTTTTATCCAGTGTATCATATCCAGTTCACAAACAAAAACAAAAACATACTCAAAGGCAAACAGTCAGACAGGAGCCTCCGCAAGTTGGTGAGATTTCCCTATGGGAGCCTGACTAGGTTTTCACACAGAAAATATCAGAGAAAACCCCTCTCAGGCTTCAGGCAGGGATCGAGGAAGAGGAGCTGCTATTTTAAAATGTTCGAGGGCATTTGGTTTTTCTTAACAAGACCTGCCCTCAAGGAGAAAGTAGTTAAGCAGAGTCTAAGCTGCTGGTGTTTCTTAGAGCCTAACTGACCTGGGGAAAAAAGCATGCAACCCTGCTAGCTCTAATTTTCTACTTGGAGAGAAGAAAATACCCAATACTAGTGCACTTTAGCTATTTTGTCCCACCTAATGAAGGGTGGGGATGAGAAGCTCTGTGTGCAGTCCATACTCCAGAAGCATGGGCACACTAAACATCTGAGACCTAACTATAACACTATAGTAGAGCTTTCTCTCCCTCCACAGCTTGCTACTGCCTTAGTAAAAGCCTAGCTACAGAAGTTTCTTTTATCCAGTACAAGTCGAGTTACCAAAAAACAAAAACAAAAACAAGACATACTCAAAGGCAAAACCACAGATTCAAGAGACAAAGTGAGCATCAGAAAGAGACCCCAAAATGGCACCGATGTTGGAATTATCAGACCAGGAATTAAAAGAAACTAGGATTAGCAGGCTAAGGGTTCTCCTGGATAAAGTAGATAGAATGCATGAACACATGGGTGATATAGGAATACAGATGAAAATTCTAAGAAAGGAAAACAAATGCTAGAGATCAAAAACACTGTAACAGAAAGGAAGAATATCTTTGTCAAGCTAATTATTAGCAGATTAGACACAGCTGAGGAAAGTATTTCTGAGCTTGAGGTTATCTAAATAGTAATCTCCTCCACTGAATAAAGCAAAGAGACTAAGAAAAATACCCCCAAACATACGATAATATCCAAGAGCTGTGGAACAAGTGCAAAACATATGACATTAGGTTCATAGGAATTCCAGAAGAAACAGCAAGAGAGAAAGGAGAAGAAGCAATATTTGAAACAATAGTGACTGATAATTACCCCAAACACCACACCACATATCTAGGAAGCTTGGCAAACAACAAGCAACGTAAATGCCTAAAAACTTACCCTAGACATTTAATTTTTAAATTACAGAAAATAAAGGACAAAGAAAAAATCCTGAAAGAAAAAATGCTGGGGGGGGGGGGGTGAGGGGTACTTACCATAGAGATAATTAGAGATGACTTCTGAGAAATCAGGCAAAGAAGACCATAGTGGAGGAAAATATTGAACATGTTGACAGGAAAAAACCCACCAACCTAGAATTCTGTACCCTGCAAAACTGTCTATCAGAAATTTAAAAAAAAAAGAGACTTTCCCAGAGAAGCAAAAATTGAGTGAAATTTGTTACTAGTACTCTGCCTTGTTAAGAGATGTTAAAAGAAATTCTTTAGAGGGGAGGAAATTACGTAGGTACAAAACTTGGATCTCCGTAGAGGAAGAGTATCAGAGAAAGGGATAAGTGAAGATAACATAAAATTTTTTACTGTTTCTAGATTGAGCTACCACATAACAATTGGTTCAAAATATTAACAGCAACAGTGCATATGAATAAGCAACATGGATAAAAGCAATGACATCAGGGGCAAAATGGAGGAATTAAGATTATGTTTTTTATTGTCAGGTACTCAAACTACCTGGGAAGTAGTACAAGGCTATTTGAAAGTATACTTGGATTAGTTGTAAATGTATATTGCAAACTCTAGTGCAGCCATTTTAAACACTGAAAAAATAAATACATTTGATATAATGAGAGGAGAGAAAATGGAATCAAAGTGCTCAATTAAAACCCCAAAGAGGAGAAAAAAGTGAAAGATCAAAGTAGGAACAAAGATCAAAGGCAACACATAGAAAACACTAACAAATATGGTAGGTATTAACACAACTCTATCAATAATCATTTTGAATATCAGTAGTCTAAGTGTTCCAATTAAAAGAGGTTGTCAGAATGGATCAAAAAGTAAGACACAACTATATGTTGCCTGTAGATAAATATTAAGACACTTACAGAGTAAACGTAAATGGATGAAGATAGGTATCACATGCAGACAACAAAAGTGAAGGCAGCTATATTGGTCTTTGGACAGAGTACACTTCAGCACAGGAAAGTATCAGGAATAAATAGGGGCATTACCTAATGATAAACGGGTCAATTCTCCTAGAAGACATAACAATTCTCATGGTGTAATATATGTACCTAACAAAAGAGTGTCAAATTTTACAAGGCAAAGAGTGAGAGGACTCCATGGAGAAATAAATGAACCCACTTTATGGTTGGGACTTCATCACTCTTCTATCAAAAATGGAGAGATCCATTTTTGGCAGAAAATCAGAAAGGAGACAGTTGAACCAACACCACCATCGGTCAACAGGATAGTATTGACATCTATAGATTGCTTCATCCGACAACAGCAGAATACACGTTATTTTCAAGCTCAAATGGAACACTGACCAAGGTAGACTCTATTCTGGGCCATAAAACACAAATTTAAAAGAATGAATTTCATACATCTGCTCTCATTCAACAATGGAATTAAACTAGAAATCAGTAACAGCTGAAAACTCCCCAAACGCATGGCGATTAACCAATGCACTTTAAATAATACATGAGTCAAAGAAGAAATCTCCAGAGAAGATAAAGGCATTTTGAAATCAATAAAAACAAAAATTTATGAAAATCTGTGGCATTCAGCTAAAGCTGGACTTCAAAGGAAATTAAAGCATTCAACGTATACCCAATAGCAATTACTTATTTAAGCGTACATACAGCAAACCCAGCAAAAATCACGCTCTAACAATGGATCACTGTGTCGTTGGCTCTGGGGACTAGCAGAAGGACGACTGTACAACCCAGGCTATAAGAAAGATAAACATGTAATTGGTTAGGAAGGGAAGACAAGAAAGCCAGTCTGGACCTGTGCCCCTAGGAGGGGACTCAGAGGAAAAGGGAGATTGCAGGGGTGAACACAAGGCATGGACTGGGTTTCCCAGTCCTGCGGTCCTATGTGGAGGAGACAAGCACCCCTGGCTGATTGTAGGACCTAGGGAACAGATGGAAACACTGAAGAAGACTGAACTCTGCTCATGACAAATAACCAGGCGTGCGTGCGTGTGTGCGTGCACACACACACACACACACACACACACACTCACACGGGCTTGCCCCCAAGGCTAGGCGGAGAGAGGTCTGATCTAGCAGCTGCAAGGTTTCCCAGGACTGCCTTGCTGCACGCCCCAGCCACAAATGAGTGACTGCTCCAGCCCCACTCACTCCATGACACAGTACAACACTGGATCTGAAACAAATGGGACTGGGGAAATGAGTTGACCTTGGGACACAGAGGTGACCCAGTCCAAGGGGAAGCCCAGGTGACAGCAACTGTTGGCACTTCCTCAGGTGGTGTCCCACAAGCAGCCCAGATTTCTGATGGCTGCCGTTCGGCCAAGCCCACCCGATACTCACAGGGAAACCATTTGGGCCTCACCTACCCTGCAGAGCCCTTTCACCCAGAGTGACAGCAGCAGAGGCTGGGGACAGTGATGAGACGTGAGAGACAAGGGAACTTGCCCCCTAGACAGAGTGGAGAGCAATCTGCTCCACTGACTGTCAGGTCTCCTGATAGCACTTCACCATGTGCCCCAGCACAAGCCATGCAAATGCTCTGGCCCCACTCACTCCACACCACAGTCAGGCACCCGATCTGGGCTGGCCGTGACCAGAGGAAAGACTCAACCATGGGCTGTGTCGGAGTGGAGCTGAACATGCCTACACAGGCAATGCACTGGACCTCTGCATGTGCGGATGCCCCACTTGCTTAAGCACTCCCCTCCTATGGGCAAAGAACATGGTATTGGGAAGGGAAACACACACACACATAAAGGGAACAGAGCCAGCTCCAGCCTGAAACCTCAGGGCTTCTGATCCAGCAACTTGGGCTCAGACCCTCCCCATGACAGGGCAGTGGTGGCCACTGAGAGGAAGTTCCACCTCATACTTGGTGCCAGCCCCTCCATTTCCAGTCCAATGGCCTACCAACATGATAACTGCCAGCACATCCCAAGGAGACATGTGACTGGCATCCACCTCCAATCCAACCATCCCACCAAATGCACTGGGCACATGCAGTTTGCAATGGGACACTCACACATAAGAACACTCGTACAAGAGCACAATAGGTAGCTGTTTCACCTAAATTCATAGAGGAAGACAAAGTTAAAATCATAAAGCAGAGGAAGTACATTCAACTGAAAGAGCAAATGAAAACCACTGAATTTATAAGTGATGAAACAGAAATTAAAAAGTTACCAGATAAAGAATGCAAAGTGCTTGTAATAAAATGTTTACTAAATTAGGAAAAAATAATTGATGTAAATATTCAACACTGTAACAAGGAACTAGAAAATATTAAAAAGACCCCATCAAAAATAAGTAATTCAATATCTGAAATTCAACAAAAAGCACACACTAGAAGGAATAAAAAGAGCAGACTAAGCAATACAGAAGAACACATATGTGATCATGGGATCCGGAAGATAGAATAATGGAAATCACCCAATCGGAACAGCAGAAAGGAAAACAATTTGAAAAATGAAAGCACCTTAAGAGATGGTTAGGATAACATTAAGCATTCCTACATTTGCTTTACAGGGGTTCCAGAAAGGCGAGAGAGAGAGAGAAGGGGATCAAACGTGTATTGAAGAAATTATAGCTGAAAATGTCCCAAACATGAAGAAGGAAACATATCCAGGTAGAGGAATCACAGCTCATAATAAGATGAACCTCCCCCAACCAAAGAAAAACCCGCACCTAGACATACCAAAACTAAAATAGCAAAAGTTAAAGAGAGAATTCTAAAGGCAGCAAGAGAAGTACAGAGAGTCATATCCAAGGGAATTACCATAAGGTTATTAGCCGATATTTTTGCAGAAACTTTGCAGACCGGAAGGGAACAGCATGATATACTCGGATTGCTGAACGGGAAAAACTTCTAACTAGTATACTCTGCCCAGCAAGACTACTGTTTAGAATACAGGTAGAGATAAAGAATTTCCCAGACAAGCAAAAACTAAAAGAATTTACCAATATTTAATCTACCCTAAGAGAAATGTTGCAGGGTCTTCCCTAAATGGAAAAGAAAAACAAAAAACAAAAAAACAAGACTCTATGGGAAAGGAAAAATCCCACCTGGAAAGGCAAATACATAGTAAGGATTAAAAATCACTTAAGCCAGTCGGTAGATCAAAAGACAAAATAGTGTAAAATCAACTATAAGTACAATTCACAGTTAAGGGGTAAGTATGAAGATGTAAAATGACATCCCAAACACACGATGTGGGGGCAGGGAGTAAAACTATAGATCTTTTCACACGTGTTTGAACATAAATGACTACTAGTTTAAAACTGGGTCACAAGGATGCTTCAAGGAAAGAAATACCTGTCAGTGTATTTTTGACCTTTAAACTCAGGGAAGATAGATGACAAACAAAATGAGTAGTTAAATCCCACCGTATACTCAGGTGTGACAAATGCTACAGGAAAAGTAAAGCAGGGAGGAGGGGTAGGGAGGGTAGGGGATTGCAAGTTTTTAAAAGGGACGCCTGGAAATACCTGCATTTGCATCAACATGGATGGACCCAGGGAATATTACGCTTAGTGAAATAAGTCAGAAAGTGAAAGACAAATACTGTATAATATCACTTACATGTGGAATCTAAAAACTAATACAAATCAGTTTATATGCAAAACAGAAACAGACTCACAGATATGGGAAATAAACTAGTCACTACTGACGGGAGAAGGAAGTGGGGAGGAGCAAATTAGGGGTATGGGATTAAGAGATACAAACTACTATGTATATA
>JAZAQT010000531.1:0-25271 GCA_036417435.1 Inia geoffrensis
TTTTCCAAATGTGAGACTCTGTTCTGTTTTCCAATCATGTTCATACGTAGCCACGTTTACCTTACCTCTGTTAGTGATATCTTACGATATCATAAGTTTCTTTCTCCGTGCCCTTTACCTCCCTTAGAATCATCGTTCCTAAGTCTACTCATTCTGCTGCGACGGGCCTGATGACATTGAATGCACTCCTGAGTGACATTCCATTGTACGTACGTATCACAGCTTCCTTATCCATTTTTCGCTTTCTGGGATATTTACGTGGTAACCTAGTATGGATTCTTGTAAACAGAGCAGCCCCAAACGTTGGGGAGGCTGCATCTTTTCCCTTTGAATTTCCCGAAGCTGTAAGGCCATAGGTGGAAGTGCCCCAGGCTCTGTAGCTTTGTGTTTTCGCTGTTTCAGGAAGCACCATTCAATTCTCCAGAGTGGCTCTTGGCCATTTACGTCCCGCCCATCAGCCTAACAAGGCTCCCCGATCTCCGTGGCCTCTGCTGCCTTTGTGGTTTTTACACATTTTTCAGATGTCTCTTTTGACCGGTGGGAAGAGAGACTTCGTCGTAGCGCGGATTTCCCTTTCACGCTTGCTCGGTTGGCCAAAAAGGGCGTATGCTTTTGTTCCTGAATATATTCAGGAACAAAAGCATACGCCCTTTTTGGCCAAGTGCATCTTTGTCGACGTTCAGCCTCCTTTCCTATGCTTTAAATGCAATTCCAATCTAACTCCCGAAATGTATTTCCTGCAAATGCGCCTCGCTTTCCAGTCCTCTTCGCAGCCTTACCTCAACATATTTTTGGACGATAGTTGTCCTTTATAAGTCTGCAGGTTTGTGAAATGCAGTGCCCCTGAGCTCCTTTTTTCAACTCACTTTCTTGGGAGCTGACGGCAAAGCGCGGGATGGCTTCAGCCACTGTGCTGGTTCCAGCACGGCACGCCGAGTCTTTGCACAATTCTTCTTCCTGGTGGGAAACTGAGAGTTGAATGTGCCCCTCTAAACACCTCCAGCGAGTCTCCCATTGGTTCTCCCTATTCCTGTGCATCCTCTGCAGAAATTGCAAACTCTGCCCGATAGGAGATCAAGGGCCCTGACTCTCCCAGCGGGGAGGATTTTACTAAGGTGTCTGGCATGGCGAACCCGAGAACGAGGGGAGGAAAACTGAGGTGCGTTTTAGAAACGTTGCCCGACCACGCGGTGGAGCGTCCTCTCGGTTTCCCATGCGTGTTTTACCTGCAGGAAGAATCCCTTCAAGCTGGAGAGTTGGGTCCCCTTGAGTGGCTAGCATGCAGTATTATGTCAGAGCATCCTCGTTTGCTCACCGAACCTCATCAATCCTCTCAGCCCCAAGTGTCCAGCCTTAGGTCTCACCCAGCTGTGGGTGCAGATGTGGCAAATCCAGGTTGCATCACAAGCCCTGAACGCATTATTTAAGAAATTCTCTCTCTTTCACCGTCTTTGTGTTTCGTTGGCGAAATTTATTTTTATAATGGGGTTTAGCGGATTGTCACGGCTGTGTTTATGCCGCTCTACACACGCTTGAGTCTCTCGTGGAGACATACCGGTACCTGGGTTTTCAGATTCTGACTCATCAGGTATATTCCTATGCGTTGAATACGGGGTGCTGAGTCCATTTCTTTGAGCCAGGAGTAGGTTCTGTCTATGACATATTTGGCTTATGGAACGGTCTCTGTGCTAATTTCAATCTCTGGTTGTATGCAGCACCCCATCTCAGCATTCCCCTGAAGCACAGATATGTTAGTTTTCCAAATGTGAGACTGTGTTCTGTTTTCTAATCATGTTCATACGTAGCCACGTTTACCTTACCTCTGTTAGTGATATCTTACGATATCATAAGTTTCTTTCTCCGTTCCCTTTACCTCCCTTAGAATCATCGTTCCTAAGTCTACTCATTATGCTGCGACGGACCTGATGACATTGATTGCACTCCTGAGTGACATTCCATTGTACGTACGTATCACAGCTTCCTTATCCATTTTTCGCTTTCTGGGATATTTAAGTGGTAACCTAGTATGGATTCTTGTAAACAGAGCAGCCCCAAACGTTGGGGAGCCTGCATCTTTTCCCTTTAAATTTTCCGAAGCTGTAAGACCATAGGTGGAAGTGCCCCAGGCTCTGTAGCTTTGTGTTTTCGCTGTTTCAGGAAGCACCATTCAATTCTCCAGAGTGGCTCTTGGCCATTTACGTCCCGCCCATCAACCTAACAAGGCTCCCCGATCTCCTTGGCCTCTGCTGCCTTTCTGGTTTTTACACATTTTTCAGATGTCTCTTTTGACCGGTGGGAAGAGAGACTTCGTCGTAGCGCGGATTTCCCTTTCACGCTTGCTCGGTTGGCCAAAAAGCGCCTATGCTTTTGTTCCTGAATATATTCAGGAACAAAAGCATACGCCCTTTTTGGCCAAGTGCATCTTTGTCGACTTTCAGCCTCCTTTCCT
Source organism: Inia geoffrensis (assembly GCA_036417435.1). Classification (NCBI taxonomy): domain Eukaryota; kingdom Metazoa; phylum Chordata; class Mammalia; order Artiodactyla; family Iniidae; genus Inia; species Inia geoffrensis. The sequence goes on from JAZAQT010000531.1 coordinate 2,450, forward strand.
ATGCTTTAAATGCAATTCCAATCTAACTCCCGAAATGTATTTCCTGCAAATGCGCCTCGCTTTCCAGTCCTCTTCGCAGCCTTACCTCAACATATTTTTTGACGATAGTTGTCCTTTATAAGTCTGCAGGTTTGTGAAATGCAGTGCCCCTGAGCTCCTTTTTTCAACTCACTTTCTTGGGAGCTGACGGCAAAGCGCGGGATGGCTTCAGCCACTGTGCTGGTTCCAGCTCGGCACGCCGAGTCTTTGCACAATTCTTCTTCCTGGTGGGAAACTGAGAGTTGAATGTGCCCCTCTAAACACCTCCAGCGAGTCTCCCATTGGTTCTCCCTATTCCTGTGCATCCTCTGCAGAAATTGCAAACTCTGCCCGACAGGAGATCAGGGGCCCTGACTCTCCCAGCGGGGAGGTTTTTACTAAGGTGTCTGGCATGGCGAACCCGAGAACGAGGGGAGGAAAACTGAGGTGCGTTTTAGAAACGTTGCCCGACCACGCGGTGGAGCGTCCTCTCGGTTTCCCATGCGTGTTTTACCTGCAGGAAGAATCCCTTCAAGCTGGAGAGTTGGGTCCCCTTGAGTGGCTAGCATGCAGTATTATGTCAGAGCATCCTCGTTTGCTCACCGAACCTCATCAATCCTCTCAGCCCCAAGTGTCCAGCCTTAGGTCTCACCCAGCTGTGGGTGCAGATGTGGCAAATCCAGGTTGCATCACAAGCCCTGAACGCATTATTTAAGAAATTCTCTCTCTTTCACCGTCTTTGTGTTTCGTTGGCGAAATTTATTTTTATAATGGGGTTTAGCGGATTGTCACGGCTGTGTTTATGCCGCTCTACACACGCTTGAGTCTCTCGTGGAGACATACCGGTACCTGGGTTTTCAGATTCTGACTCATCAGGTATATTCCTATGCGTTGAATACGGGGTGCTGAGTCCATTTCTTTGAGCCAGGAGTAGGTTCTGTCTATGACATATTTGGCTTATGGAACGGTCTCTGTGCTAATTTCAATCTCTGGTTGTATGCAGCACCCCAACTCAGCATTCCCCTGAAGCACAGATATGTTAGTTTTCCAAATGTGAGACTGTGTTCTGTTTTCTAATCATGTTCATACGTAGCCACGTTTACCTTACCTCTGTTAGTGATATCTTACGATATCATAAGTTTCTTTCTCCGTTCCCTTTACCTCCCTTAGAATCATCGTTCCTAAGTCTACTCATTATGCTGCGACGGACCTGATGACATTGATTGCACTCCTGAGTGACATTCCATTGTACGTACGTATCACAGCTTCCTTATCCATTTTTCGCTTTCTGGGATATTTACGTGGTAACCTAGTATGGATTCTTGTAAACAGAGCAGCCCCAAACGTTGGGGAGCCTGCATCTTTTCCCTTTAAATTTTCCGAAGCTGTAAGACCATAGGTGGAAGTGCCCCAGGCTCTGTAGCTTTGTGTTTTCGCTGTTTAAGGAAGCACCATTCAATTCTCCAGAGTGGCTCTTGGCCATTTACGTCCCGCCCATCAACCTAACAAGGCTCCCCGATCTCCGTGGCCTCTGCTGCCTTTCTGGTTTTTACACATTTTTCAGATGTCTCTTTTGACCGGTGGGAAGAGAGACTTCGTCGTAGCGTGGATTTCCCTTTCACGCTTGCTCGGTTGGCCAAAAAGGGCGTATGCTTTTGTTCCTGAATATATTCAGGAACAAAAGCATACGCCCTTTTTGGCCAAGTGCATCTTTGTCGACGTTCAGCCTCCTTTCCTATGCTTTAAATGCAATTCCAATCTAACTCCCGAAATGTATTTCCTGCAAATGCGCCTCGCTTTCCAGTCCTCTTCGCAGCCTTACCTCAACATATTTTTGGACGATAGTTGTCCTTTATAAGTCTGCAGGTTTGTGAAATGCAGTGCCCCTGAGCTCCTTTTTTCAACTCACTTTCTTGGGAGCTGACGGCAAAGCGCGGGATGGCTTCAGCCACTGTGCTGGTTCCAGCACGGCACGCCGAGTCTTTGCACAATTCTTCTTCCTGGTGGGAAACTGAGAGTTGAATGTGCCCCTCTAAACACCTCCAGCGAGTCTCCCATTGGTTCTCCCTATTCCTGTGCATCCTCTGCAGAAATTGCAAACTCTGCCCGACAGGAGATCAGGGGCCCTGACTCTCCCAGCGGGGAGGTTTTTACTAAGGTGTCTGGCATGGCGAACCCGAGAACGAGGGGAGGAAAACTGAGGTGCGTTTTAGAAACGTTGCCCGACCACGCGGTGGAGCGTCCTCTCGGTTTCCCATGCGTGTTTTACCTGCAGGAAGAATCCCATCAAGCTGGAGAGTTGGGTCCCCTTGAGTGGCTAGCATGCAGTATTATGTCAGAGCATCCTCGTTTGCTCACCGAACCTCATCAATCCTCTCAGCCCCAAGTGTCCAGCCTTAGGTCTCACCCAGCTGTGGGTGCAGATGTGGCAAATCCAGGTTGCATCACAAGCCCTGAACGCATTATTTAAGAAATTCTCTCTCTTTCACCGTCTTTGTGTTTCGTTGGCGAAATTTATTTTTATAATGGGGTTTAGCGGATTGTCACGGCTGTGTTTATGCCGCTCTACACACGCTTGAGTCTCTCGTGGAGACATACCGGTACCTGGGTTTTCAGATTCTGACTCATCAGGTATATTCCTATGCGTTGAATACGGGGTGCTGAGTCCATTTCTTTGAGCCAGGAGTAGGTTCTGTCTATGACATATTTGGCTTATGGAACGGTCTCTGTGCTAATTTCAATCTCTGGTTGTATGCAGCACCCCAACTCAGCATTCCCCTGAAGCACAGATATGTTAGTTTTCCAAATGTGAGACTGTGTTCTGTTTTCTAATCATGTTCATACGTAGCCACGTTTACCTTACCTCTGTTAGTGATATCTTACGATATCATAAGTTTCTTTCTCCGTTCCCTTTACCTCCCTTAGAATCATCGTTCCTAAGTCTACTCATTATGCTGCGACGGACCTGATGACATTGATTGCACTCCTGAGTGACATTCCATTGTACGTACGTATCACAGCTTCCTTATCCATTTTTCGCTTTCTGGGATATTTACGTGGTAACCTAGTATGGATTCTTGTAAACAGAGCAGCCCCAAACGTTGGGGAGCCTGCATCTTTTCCCTTTAAATTTTCCGAAGCTGTAAGACCATAGGTGGAAGTGCCCCAGGCTCTGTAGCTTTGTGTTTTCGCTGTTTCAGGAAGCACCATTCAATTCTCCAGAGTGGCTCTTGGCCATTTACGTCCCGCCCATCAACCTAACAAGGCTCCCCGATCTCCGTGGCCTCTGCTGCCTTTCTGGTTTTTACACATTTTTTAGATGTCTCTTTTGACCGGTGGGAAGAGAGACTTCGTCGTAGCGCGGATTTCCCTTTCACGCTTGCTCGGTTGGCCAAAAAGGGCGTATGCTTTTGTTCCTGAATATATTCAGGAACAAAAGCATACGCCCTTTTTGGCCAAGTGCATCTTTGTCGACGTTCAGCCTCCTTTCCTATGCTTTAAATGCAATTCCAATCTAACTCCCGAAATGTATTTCCTGCAAATGCGCCTCGCTTTCCAGTCCTCTTCGCAGCCTTACCTCAACATATTTTTGGACGATAGTTGTCCTTTATAAGTCTGCAGGTTTGTGAAATGCAGTGCCCCTGAGCTCCTTTTTTCAACTCACTTTCTTGGGAGCTGACGGCAAAGCGCGGGATGGCTTCAGCCACTGTGCTGGTTCCAGCACGGCACGCCGAGTCTTTGCACAATTCTTCTTCCTGGTGGGAAACTGAGAGTTGAATGTGCCCCTCTAAACACCTCCAGCGAGTCTCCCATTGGTTCTCCCTATTCCTGTGCATTCTCTGCAGAAATTGCAAACTCTGCCCGACAGGAGATCAGGGGCCCTGACTCTCCCAGCGGGGAGGTTTTTACTAAGGTGTCTGGCATGGCGAACCCGAGAACGAGGGGAGGAAAACTGAGGTGCGTTTTAGAAACGTTGCCCGACCACGCGGTGGAGTGTCCTCTCGGTTTCCCATGCGTGTTTTACCTGCAGGAAGAATCCCTTCAAGCTGGAGAGTTGGGTCCCCTTGAGTGGCTAGCATGCAGTATTATGTCAGAGCATCCTCGTTTGCTCACCGAACCTCATCAATCCTCTCAGCCCCAAGTGTCCAGCCTTAGGTCTCACCCAGCTGTGGGTGCAGATGTGGCAAATCCAGGTTGCATCACAAGCCCTGAACGCATTATTTAAGAAATTCTCTCTCTTTCACCGTCTTTGTGTTTCGTTGGCGAAATTTATTTTTATAATGGGGTTTAGCGGATTGTCACGGCTGTGTTTATGCCGCTCTACACACGCTTGAGCCTCTCGTGGAGACATACCGGTACCTGGGTTTTCAGATTCTGACTCATCAGGTATATTCCTATGCGTTGAATACGGGGTGCTGAGTCCATTTCTTTGAGCCAGGAGTAGGTTCTGTCTATGACATATTTGGCTTATGGAACGGTCTCTGTGCTAATTTCAATCTCTGGTTGTATGCAGCACCCCAACTCAGCATTCCCCTGAAGCACAGATATGTTAGTTTTCCAAATGTGAGACTGTGTTCTGTTTTCTAATCATGTTCATACGTAGCCACGTTTACCTTACCTCTGTTAGTGATATCTTACGATATCATAAGTTTCTTTCTCCGTTCCCTTTACCTCCCTTAGAATCATCGTTCCTAAGTCTACTCATTATGCTGCGACGGACCTGATGACATTGATTGCACTCCTGAGTGACATTCCATTGTACGTACGTATCACAGCTTCCTTATCCATTTTTCGCTTTCTGGGATATTTACGTGGTAACCTAGTATGGATTCTTGTAAACAGAGCTGCCCCAAACGTTGGGGAGGCTGCATCTTTTCCCTTTGAATTTCCCGAAGCTGTAAGACCATAGGTGGAAATGCCCCAGGCTCTGTAGCTTTGTGTTTTCGCTGTTTCAGGAAGCACCATTCAATTCTCCAGAGTGGCTCTTGGCCATTTACGTCCCGCCCATCAGCCTAACACGGCTCCCCGATCTCCGTGGCCTCTGCTGCCTTTCTGGTTTTTACACATTTTTCAGATGTCTCTTTTGACCGGTGGGAAGAGAGACTTCGTCGTAGCGCGGATTTCCCTTTCACGCTTGCTCGGTTGGCCAAAAAGGGCGTATGCTTTTGTTCCTGAATATATTCAGGAACAAAAGCATACGCCCTTTTTGTCCAAGTGCATCTTTGTCGACGTTCAGCCTCCTTTCCTAAGCTTTAAATGCAATTCCAATCTAACTCCCGAAATGTATTTCCTGCAAATGCGCCTCGCTTTCCAGTCCTCTTCGCAGCCTTACCTCAACATATTTTTGGACGATAGTTGTCCTTTATAAGTCTGCAGGTTTGTGAAATGCAGTGCCCCTGAGCTCCTTTTTTCAACTCACTTTCTTGGGAGCTGACGGCAAAGCGCGGGATGGCTTCAGCCACTGTGCTGGTTCCAGCACGGCACGCCGAGTCTTTGCACAATTCTTCTTCCTGGTGGGAAACTGAGAGTTGAATGTGCCCCTCTAAACACCTCCAGCGAGTCTCCCATTGGTTCTCCCTATTCCTGTGCATCCTCTGCAGAAATTGCAAACTCTGCCTGAGAGGAGATCAGGGGCCCTGACTCTCCCAGCGGGGAGGTTTTTACTAAGGTGTCTGGCATGGCGAACCCGAGAACGAGGGGAGGAAAACTGAGGTGCGTTTTAGAAACGTTGCCCGACCACGCGGTGGAGCGTCCTCTCGGTTTCCCATGCGTGTTTTACCTGCAGGAAGAATCCCATCAAGCTGGAGAGTTGGGGCCCCTTGAGTGGCTAGCATGCAGTATTATGTCAGAGCATCCTCGTTTGCTCACCGAACCTCATCAATCCCCTCAGCCCCAAGTGTCCAGCCTTAGGCCTCACCCAGCTGTGGGTGCAGATGTGGCAAATCCAGGTTGCATCACAAGCCCTGAACGCATTATTTAAGAAATTCTCTCTCTTTCACCGTCTTTGTGTTTCGTTGGCGAAATTTATTTTTATAATGGGGTTTAGCGGATTGTCACGGCTGTGTTTATGCCGCTCTACACACGCTTGAGTCTCTCGTGGAGACATACCGGTACCTGGGTTTTCAGATTCTGACTCATCAGGTATATTCCTATGCGTTGAATACGGGGTGCTGAGTACATTTCTTTGAGCCAGGAGTAGGTTCTGTCTATGACATATTTGGCTTATGGAACGGTCTCTGTGCTAATTTCAATCTCTGGTTGTATGCAGCACCCCAACTCAGCATTCCCCTGAAGCACGGATATGTTAGTTTTCCAAATGTGAGACTCTGTTCTGTTTTCTAATCATGTTCATACGTAGCCACGTTTACCTTACCTCTGTTAGTGATATCTTATGATATCATAAGTTTCTTTCTCCGTGCCCTTTACCTCCCTTAGAATCATCGTTCCTAAGTCTACTCATTATGCTGCGACGGGCCTGATGACATTGATTGCACTCCTGAGTGGCATTCCATTGTACGTACGTATCACAACTTCCTTATCCATTTTTCGCTTTCTGGGATATTTACTTGGTAACCTAGTATGGATTCTGGTAAACAGAGCAGCCCCAAACGTTGGGGAGGCTGGATCTTTTCCCTTTGAATTTCCCGAAGCTGTAAGACCATAGGTGGAAGTGCCCCAGGCTCTGTAGCTTTGTGTTTTCGCTGTTTCAGGAAGCACCATTCAATTCTCCAGAGTGGCTCTTGGCCATTTACGTCCCGCCCATCAGCCTAACAAGGCTCCCCGATCTCCGTGGCCTCTGCTGCCTTTCTGGTTTTTACACATTTTTCAGATGTCTCTTTTGACCGGTGGGAAGAGAGACTTCGTCGTAGCGCGGATTTCCCTTTCACGCTTGCTCGGTTGGCCAAAAAGGGCGTATGCTTTTGTTCCTGAATATATTCAGGAACAAAAGCATACGCCCTTTTTGGCCAAGTGCATCTTTGTCGACGTTCCGCCTCCTTTCCTATGCTTTAAAAGCAATTCCAATCGACCTCCCGAAACGTATTTCCTGCAAATGCGCCTCGCTTTCCGGTCCTCTTCGCAGCCTTACCTCAACATATTTTTGGACGATAGTTGTCCTTTATAAGTCTGCAGGTTTGTGAAATGCAGTGCCCCTGAGCTCCTTTTTTCAACTCGCTTTCTTGGGAGCTGGCCGCAAAGCGCGGGATGGCTTCAGCCACTGTGCTGGTTCCAGCACGGCACGCCGAGTCTTTGCACAATTCTTCTTCCTGGTGGGAAACTGAGAGTTGAATGTGCCCCTCTAAACACCTCCAGCGAGTCTCCCATTGGTTCTCCCTATTCCTGTGCATCCTCTGCAGAAATTGCAAACTCTGCCCGACAGGAGATCAAGGGCCCTGACTCTCCCAGCGGGGAGGTGTTTACTAAGGTGTCTGGCATGGCGAACCCGAGAACGAGGGGAGGAAAACTGAGGTGCGTTTTAGAAACGTTGCCCGACCACGCGGTGGAGCGTCCTCTCGGTTTCCCATGCGTGTTTTACCTGCAGGAAGAATCCCTTCAAGCTGGAGAGTTGGGGCCCCTTGAGTGGCTAGCATGCAGTATTATGTCAGAGCATCCTCGTTTGCTCACCGAGCCTCATCAATCCTCTCAGCCCCAAGTGTCCAGCCTTAGGTCTCACCCAGCTGTGGGTGCAGATGTGGCAAATCCAGGTTGCATCACAAGCCCTGAACGCATTATTTAAGAAATTCTCTTTCACCGTCTTTGTGTTTCGTTGGCGAAATTTATTTTTATAATGGGGTTTAGCGGATTGTCACGGCTGTGTTTATGCCGCTCTACACACGCTTGAGCCTCTCGTGGAGACATACCGGTACCTGGGTTTTCAGATTCTGACTCATCAGGTATATTCCTATGCGTTGAATACGGGATGCTGAGTCCATTTCTTTGAGCCAGGAGTAGGTTCTCTCTATGACATATTTGGCTTATGGAATGGTCTCTGTGCTAATTTCAATCTCTGGTTGTATGCAGCACCCCAACTCAGCATTCCCCTGAAGCACAGATATGTTAGTTTTCCAAATGTGAGACTCTGTTCTGTTTTCTAATCATGTTCATACGTAGCCACGTTTACCTTACCTGTGTTAGTGATATCTTATGATATCATAAGTTTCTTTCTCCGTGCCCTTTACATCCCTTAGAATCATCGTTCCTAAGTCTACTCATTATGCTGCGACGGACCTGATGACATTGATTGCACTCCAGAGTGGCATTCCATTGTACGTACGTATCACAGCTTCCTTATCCATTTTTCGCTTTCTGGGATATTTACTTGGTAACCTAGTATGGATTCTGGTAAACAGAGCAGCCCCAAACGTTGGCGAGGCTGGATCTTTTCCCTTTGAATTTCCCGAAGCTGTAAGACCATAGGTGGAAGTGCCCCAGGCTCTGTAGCTTTGTGTTTTCGCTGTTTCAGGAATCACCATTCAATTCTCCAGAGTGGCTCTTGGCCATTTACGTCCCGCCCATCAGCCTAACAAGGCTCCCCGATCTCCGTGGCCTCTGCTGCCTTTCTGGTTTTTACACATTTTTCAGATGTCTCTTTTGACCGGTGGGAAGAGAGACTTCGTCGTAGTGCGGATTTCCCTTTCACGCTTGCTCGGTTGGCCAAAAAGGGCGTATGCTTTTGTTCCTGAATATATTCAGGAACAAAAGCATACGCCCTTTTTGGCCAAGTGCATCTTTGTCGACGTTCCGCCTCCTTTCCTATGCTTTAAATGCAATTCCAATCGACCTCCCGAAACGTGTTTCCTGCAAATGCGCCTCGCTTTCCAGTCCTCTTCGCAGCCTTACCTCAACATATTTTTGGACGATAGTTGTCCTTTATAAGTCTGCAGGTTTGTGAAATGCAGTGCCCCTGAGCTCCTTTTTTCAACTCACTTTCTTGGGAGCTGACCGCAAAGCGCGGGATGGCTTCAGCCACTGTGCTGGTTCCAGCACGGCACGCCGAGTCTTTGCACAATTCTTCTTCCAGGTGGGAAACTGAGAGTTGAATGTGCCCCTCTAAACACCTCCAGCGAGTCTCCCATTGGTTCTCCCTATTCCTGTGCATCCTCTGCAGAAATTGCAAACTCTTCCCGACAGGAGATCAAGGGCCCTGACTCTCCCAGCGGGGAGGTGTTTACTAAGGTGTCTGGCATGGCGAACCCGAGAACGAGGGGAGGAAAACTGAGGTGCGTTTTAGAAACGTTGCCCGACCACGCGGTGGAGCGTCCTCTCGGTTTCCCATGCGTGTTTTACCTGCAGGAAGAATCCCTTCAAGCTGGAGAGTTGGGGCCCCTTGAGTGGCTAGCATGCAGTATTATGTCAGAGCATCCTCGTTTGCTCACCGAACCTCATCAATCCTCTCAGCCCCAAGTGTCCAGCCTTAGGTCTCACCCAGCTGTGGGTGCAGATGTGGCAAATCCAGGTTGCATCACAAGCCCTGAACGCATTATTTAAGAAATTCTCTTTCACCGTCTTTGTGTTTCGTTGGCGAAATTTATTTTTATAATGGGGTTTAGCGGATTGTCACGGCTGTGTTTATGCCGCTCTACACACGCTTGAGCCTCTCGTGGAGACATACCGGTACCTGGGTTTTCAGATTCTGACTCATCAGGTATATTCCTATGCGTTGAATACGGGATGCTGAGTCCATTTCTTTGAGCCAGGAGTAGGTTCTCTCTATGACATATTTGGCTTATGGAACGGTCTCTGTGCTAATTTCAATCTCTGGTTGTATGCAGCACCCCAACTCAGCATTCCCCTGAAGCACAGATATGTTAGTTTTCCAAATGTGAGACTCTGTTCTGTTTTCTAATCATGTTCATACGTAGCCACGTTTACCTTACCTGTGTTAGTGATATCTTATGATATCATAAGTTTCTTTCTCCGTGCCCTTTACCTCCCTTAGAATCATCGTTCCTAAGTCTACTCATTATGCTGCGCCGGACCTGATGACATTGATTGCTCTCCTGAGTGACATTCCATTGTACGTACGTATCACAGCTTCCTTATCCATTTTTCGCTTTCTGGGATATTTACGTGGTAACCTAGTATGGATTCTGGTAAACAGAGCAGCCCCAAACGTTGGCGAGGGGGGATTTTTTCCCTTTGAATTTCCCGAAGCTGTAAGACCATAGGTGGAAGTGCCCCAGGCTCTGTAGCTTTGTGTTTTCGCTGTTTCAGGAAGCACCATTCAATTCTCCAGAGTGGCTCTTGGCCATTTACGTCCCGCCCATCAGCCTAACAAGGCTCCCCGATCTCCGTGGCCTCTTCTGCCTTTCTGTTTTTACACATTTTTCAGATGTCTCTTTTGACCGGTGGGAAGAGAGACTTCGTCGTAGCGCGGATTTCCCTTTCACGCTTGCTCGGTTGGCCAAAAAGGGCGTATGCTTTTGTTCCTGAATATATTCAGGAACAAAAGCATACGCCCTTTTTGGCCAAGTGCATCTTTGTCGACGTTCCGCCTCCTTTCCTATGCTTTAAATGCAATTCCAATCGACCTCCCGAAACGTGTTTCCTGCAAATGTGCCTCGCTTTCCAGTCCTCTTCGCAGCCTTACCTCAACATATTTTTGGACGATAGTTGTCCTTTGTAAGTCTGCAGGTTTGTGAAATGCAGTGCCCCTGAGCTCCTTTTTTCAACTCGCTTTCTTGGGAGCTGGCCGCAAAGCGCGGGATGGCTTCAGCCACTGTGCTGGTTCCAGCACGGCACGCCGAGTCTTTGCACAATTCTTCTTCCTGGTGGGAAACTGAGAGTTGAATGTGCCCCTCTAAACACCTCCAGCGAGTCTCCCATTCTTTCTCCCTATTCCTGTGCAACCTCTGCAGAAATTGCAAACTCTGCCCGACAGGAGATCAGGGGCCCTGACTCTCCCAACGGGGAGGCTTTTACTAAGGTGTCTGGCATGGCGAACCCGAGAACGAGGGGAGGAAAACTGAGGTGCGTTTTAGAAACGTGCCCGACCACGCGGTGGAGCGTCCTCTCGGTTTCCCATGCGTGTTTTACCTGCAGGAAGAATCCCTTCAAGCTGGAGAGTTGGGGCCCCTTGAGTGGCTAGCATGCAGTATTATGTCAGAGCATCCTCGTTTGCTCACCGAACCTCATCAATCCTCTCAGCCCCAAGTGTCCAGCCTTAGGCCTCACCCAGCTGTGGGTGCATATGTGGCAAATCCAGGTTGCATCACAAGCCCTGAACGCATTATTTAAGAAATTCTCTCTCTTTCACCGTCTTTGTGTTTCGTTGGTGAAATTTATTTTTATAATGGGGTTTAGCGGATTGTCACGGCTGTGTTTATGCCGCTCTACACACGCTTGAGTCTCTCGTGGAGACATACCGGTACCTGGGTTTTCAGATTCTGACTCATCAGGTATATTCCTATGCGTTGAATACGGGGTGCTGAGTCCATTTCTTTGAGCCAGGAGTAGGTTCTGTCTATGACATATTTGGCTTATGGAACGGTCTCTGTGCTAATTTCAATCTCTGGTTGTATGCAGCACCCCAACTCAGCATTCCCCTGAAGCACGGATATGTTAGTTTTCCAAATGTGAGACTCTGTTCTGTTTTCTAATCATGTTCATACGTAGCCACGTTTACCTTACCTCTGTTAGTGATATCTTATGATATCATAAGTTTCTTTCTCCGTGCCCTTTACCTCCCTTAGAATCACCGTTCCTAAGTCTACTCATTATGCTGCGACGGGCCTGATGACATTGATTGCACTCCTGAGTGACATTCCATTGTACGTACGTATCACAGCTTCCTTATACATTTTTCGCTTTCTGGGATATTTACGTGGTAACCTAGTATGAATTCTTGTAAACAGAGCAGCCCCAAACGTTGTGGAGGCTGGATCTTTTCCCTTTGAATTTCCCGAAGCTGTAAGACCATACGTGGAAGTGCCCCAGGCTCTGTAGCTTTGTGTTTTCGCTGTTTCAGGAAGCACCATTCAATTCTCCAGAGTGGCTCTTGGCCATTTGCGTCCCGCCCATCAGCCTAACAAGGCTCCCCGATCTCCGTGGCCTCTGCTGCCTTTCTGGTTTTTACACATTTTTCAGATGTCTCTTTTGACCGGTGGGAAGAGAGACTTCGTCGTAGCGCGGATTTCCCTTTCACGCTTGCTCGGTTGGCCAAAAAGGGCGTATGCTTTTGTTCCTGAATATATTCAGGACCAAAAGCATACGCCCTTTTTGGCCAAGTGCATCTTTGTCGACGTTCCGCCTCCTTTCCTATGCTTTAAATGCAATTCCAATCGACCTCCCGAAACGTGTTCCCTGCAAATGCGCCTCGCTTTCCAGTCCTCTTCGCAGCCTTACCTCAACATATTTTTGGACGATAGTTGTCCTTTATAAGTCTGCAGGTTTGTGAAATGCAGTGCCCCTGAGCTCCTTTTTTCAACTCGCTTTCTTGGGAGCTGGCCGCAAAGCGCGGGATTGCTTCAGCCACAGTGCTGGTTCCAGCACGGCACGCCGAGTCTTTGCACAATTCTTCTTCCTGGTGGGAAACTGAGAGTTGAATGTACCACTTTAAACACCTCCAGCGAGTCTCCCATTGGTTCTCCCTATTCCTGTGCATCCTCTGCAGAAATTGCAAACTCTGCCCGACAGGAGATCAGGGGCCCTGACTCTCCCAGCGGGGAGGTTTTTACTAAGGTGTCTGGCATGGCGAACCCGAGAACGAGGGGAGGAACACTGAGGTGCGTTTTAGAAACGTTGCCCGACCACGCGGTGGAGCGTCCTCTCGGTTTCCCATGCGTGTTTTACCTGCAGGAAGAATCCCTTCAACCTGGAGAGTTGGGGCCCCTTGAGTGGCTAGCATGCAGTATTATGTCAGAGCATCCTCGTTTGCTCACCGAACTTCATCAATCCTCTCAGCCCCAAGTGTCCAGCCTTAGGTCTCACCCAGCTGTTGGTGCAGATGTGGCAAATCCAGGTTGCATCACAAGCCCTGAACGCATTATTTAAGAAATTCTCTTTCACCGTCTTTGTGTTTCGTTGGCGAAATTTATTTTTATAATGGGGTTTAGCGGATTGTCACGGCTGTGTTTATGCCGCTCTACACACGCTTGAGTCTCTCGTGGAGACATACCGGTACCTGGGTTTTCAGATTCTGACTCATCAGGTATATTCCTATGCGTTGAATACGGGGTGCTGAGTCCATTTCTTTGAGCCAGGAGTAGGTTCTGTCTATGACATATTTGGCTTATGGAACGGTCTCTGTGCTAATTTCAATCTCTGGTTGTATGCAGCACCCCAACTCAGCATTCCCCTGAAGCACGGATATGTTAGTTTTCCAAATGTGAGACTCTGTTCTGTTTTCTAATCATGTTCATACGTAGCCACGTTTACCTTACCTGTGTTAGTGATATCTTATGATATCATAAGTTTCTTTCTCCGTGCCCTTTACCTCCCTTAGAATCATCGTTCCTAAGTCTACTCATTATGCTGCGACGGACCTGATGACATTGATTGCACTCCTGAGTGACATTCCATTGTACGTACGTATCACAGCTTCGTTATCCATTTTTCGCTTTCTGGGATATTTACGTGGTAACCTAGTATGGATTCTTGTAAACAGAGCAGCCCCAAACGTTGGCGAGGCTGGATCTTTTCCCTTTGAATTTCCCGAAGCTGTAAGACCATAGGTGGAAGTGCCCCAGGCTCTGTAGCTTTGTGTTTTCGCTGTTTCAGGAAGCACCATTCAATTCTCCAGAGTGGCTCTTGGCCATTTACGTCCCGCCCATCAGCCTAACAAGGCTCCCCGATCTCCGTGGCCTCTGCTGCCTTTCTGGTTTTTACACATTTTTCAGATGTCTCTTTTGACCGGTGGGAAGACAGACTTCGTCGTAGCGCGGATTTCCCTTTCACGCTTGCTCGGTTGGCCAAAAAGGGCGTATGCTTTTGTTCCTGAATATATTCAGAAACAAAAGCATACGCCCTTTTTGGCCAAGTGCATCTTTGTCGACGTTCCGCCTCCTTTCCTATGCTTTAAATGCAATTCCAATCGACCTCCCGAAACGTGTTTCCTGCAAATGCGCCTCGCTTTCCAGTCCTCTTCGCAGCCTTACCTCAACATATTTTTGGACGATAGTTGTCCTTTATAAGTCTGCAGGTTTGTGAAATGCAGTGCCCCTGAGCTCCTTTTTTCAACTCGCTTTCTTGGGAGCTGGCCGCAAAGCGCGGGATGGCTTCAGCCACTGTGCTGGTTCCAGCACGGCACGCCGAGTCTTTGCACAATTCTTCTTCCTGGTGGGAAACTGAGAGTTGAATGTGCCCCTCTAAACACCTCCAGCGAGTCTCCCATTGGTTCTCCCTATTCCTGTGCATCCTCTGCCGAAATTGCAAACTCTGCCCGACAGGAGATCAAGGGCCCTGACTCTCCCAGCGGGGAGGTGTTTACTAAGGTGTCTGGCATGGCGAACCCGAGAACGAGGGGAGGAAAACTGAGGTGCGTTTTAGAAACGTTGCCCGACCACGCGGTGGAGCGTCGTCTCGGTTTCCCATGCGTGTTTTACCTGCAGGAAGAATGCCTTCAAGCTGGAGAGTTGGGGCGCCTTGAGTGGCTAGCATACAGTATTATGTCAGAGCATCCTCGTTTGCTCACCGAACCTCATCAATCCTCTCAGCCCCAAGTGTCCAGCCTTAGGCCTCACCCAGCTGTGGGTGCAGATGTGGCAAATCCAGGTTGCATCACAAGCCCTGAACGCATTATTTAAGAAATTCTCTTTCACCGTCTTTGTGTTTCGTTGGCGAAATTTATTTTTATAATGGGGTTTAGCGGATTGTCATGGCTGTGTTTATGCCGCTCTACACACGCTTGAGCCTCTCGTGGAGACATACCGGTACCTGGGTTTTCAGATTCTGACTCATCAGGTATATTCCTATGCGTTGAATACGGGGTGCTGAGTCCATTTCTTTGAGCCAGGAGTAGCTTCTGTCTATGACATATTTGGCTTATGGAACGGTCTCTGTGCTAATTTCAATCTCTGGTTGTATGCAGCACCCCAACTCAGCATTCCCCTGAAGCACAGATATGTTAGTTTTCCAAATGTGAGACTCTGTTCTGTTTTCTAATCATGTTCATATGTAGCCACGTTTACCTTACCTCTGTTAGTGATATCTTATGATATCATAAGTTTCTTTCTCCGTGCCCTTTACCTCCCTTAGAATCATCGTTCCTAAGTCTACTCATTATGCTGCGCCGGACCTGATGACATTGATTGCACTCCTGAGTGACATTCCATTGTACGTACGTATCACAGCTTCCTTATCCATTTTTCGCTTTCTGGGATATTTACGTGGTAACCTAGTATGGATTCTGGTAAACAGAGCAGCCCCAAACGTTGGCGAGGCTGGATCTTTTCCCTTTGAATTTCCCGAAGCTGTAAGACCATAGGTGGAAGTGCCCCAGGCTCTGTAGCTTTGTGTTTTCGCTGTTTCAGGAAGCACCATTCAATTCTCCAGAGTGGCTCTTGGCCATTTACGTCCCGCCCATCAGCCTAACAAGGCTCCCCGATCTCCGTGGCCTCTGCTGCCTTTATGGTTTTTACACATTTTTCAGATGTCTCTTTTGACCGGTGGGAAGAGAGACTTCGTCGTAGCGCGGATATCCCTTTCACGCTTGCTCGGTTGGCCAAAATTCAGGAACAAAAGCATACGCCCTTTTTGGCCAAGTGCATCTTTGTCGACGTTCCGCCTCCTTTCCTATGCTTTAAATGCAATTCCAATCGACCTCCCGAAACGTGTTTCCTGCAAATGCGCCTCGCTTTCCAGTCCTCTTCGCAGCCTTACCTCAACATATTTTTGGACGATAGTTGTCCTTTATAAGTCTGCAGGTTTGTGAAATGCAGTGCCCCTGAGCTCCTTTTTTCAACTCGCTTTCTTGGGAGCTGGCCGCAAAGCGCGGGATTGCTTCAGCCACAGTGCTGGTTCCAGCACGGCACGCCGAGTCTTTGCACAATTCTTCTTCCTGGTGGGAAACTGAGAGTTGAATGTGCCACTCTAAACACCTCCAGCGAGTCTCCCATTGGTTCTCCCTATTCCTGTGCATCCTCTGCAGAAATTGCAAACTCTGCCCGACAGGAGATCAGGGGCCCTGACTCTCCCAGCGGGGAGGTTTTTACTAAGGTGTCTGGCATGGCGAACCCGAGAACGAGGGGAGGAACACTGAGGTGCGTTTTAGAAACGTTGCCCGACCACGCGGTGGAGCGTCCTCTCGGTTTCCCATGCGTGTTTTACCTGCAGGAAGAATCCCTTCAAGCTGGAGAGTTGGGGCCCCTTGAGTGGCTAGCATGCAGTATTATGTCAGAGCATCCTCGTTTGCTCACCGAACCTCATTGATCCTCTCAGCCCCAAGTGTCCAGCCTTAGGCCTCACCCAGCTGTGGGTGCAGATGTGGCAAATCCAGGTTGCATCACAAGCCCTGAACGCATTATTTAAGAAATTCTCTCTCTTTCACCGTCTTTGTGTTTCGTTGGCGAAATTTATTTTTATAATGGGGTTTAGCGGATTGTCACGGCTGTGTTTATGCCGCTCTACACACGCTTGAGTCTCTCGTGGAGACATACCGGTACCTGGGTTTTCAGATTCTGACTCATCAGGTATATTCCTATGCGTTGAATACGGGGTGCTGAGTCCATTTCTTTGAGCCAGGAGTAGGTTCTGTCTATGACATATTTGGCTTATGGAACGGTCTCTGTGCTAATTTCAATCTCTGGTTGTATGCAGCACCCCAACTCAGCATTCCCCTGAAGCACGGATATGTTAGTTTTCCAAATGTGAGACTCTGTTCTGTTTTCTAATCATGTTCATACGTAGCCACGTTTACCTTACCTCTGTTAGTGATATCTTATGATATCATAAGTTTCTTTCTCCGTGCCCTTTACCTCCCTTAGAATCATCGTTCCTAAGTCTACTCATTATGCTGCGACGGGCCTGATGACATTGATTGCACTCCTGAGTGACATTCCATTGTACGTACGTATCACAGCTTCCTTATCCATTTTTCGCTTTCTGGGATATT
This sequence comes from Inia geoffrensis, assembly GCA_036417435.1. Lineage (NCBI taxonomy): Eukaryota > Metazoa > Chordata > Mammalia > Artiodactyla > Iniidae > Inia > Inia geoffrensis. Next base: position 19,515 of record JAZAQT010000531.1, read on the forward strand.
TACTTGGTAACCTAGTATGGATTCTTGTAAACAGAGCAGCCCCAAACGTTGTGGAGGCTGGATCTTTTCCCTTTGAATTTCCCGAAGCTGTAAGACCATAGGTGGAAGTGCCCCAGGCTCTGTAGCTTTGTGTTTTCGCTGTTTCAGGAAGCACCATTCAATTCTCCAGAGTGGCTTTTGGCCATTTACGTCCCGCCCATCAGCCTAACAAGGCTCCCCGATCTCCGTGGCCTCTGCTGCCTTTCTGGTTTTTACACATTTTTCAGATGTCTCTTTTGACCGGTGGGAAGAGAGACTTCGTCGTAGCGCGGATTTCCCTTTCACGCTTGCTCGGTTGGCCAAAATGGGCGTATGCTTTTGTTCCTGAATTCAGGAACAAAAGCATACGCCCTTTTTGGCCAAGTGCATCTTTGTCGACGTTCCGCCTCCTTTCCTATGCTTTAAATGCAATTCCAATCGACCTCCCGAAACGTGTTTCCTGCAAATGCGCCTCGCTTTCCAGTCCTCTTCGCAGCCTTACCTCAACATATTTTTGGACGATAGTTGTCCTTTATAAGTCTGCAGGTTTGTGAAATGCAGTGCCCCTGAGCTCCTTTTTTCAACTCGCTTTCTTGGGAGCTGGCCGCAAAGCGCGGGATTGCTTCAGCCACAGTGCTGGTTCCAGCACGGCACGCCGAGTCTTTGCACAATTCTTCTTCCTGGTGGGAAACTGAGAGTTGAATGTGCCACTTTAAACACCTCCAGCGAGTCTCCCATTGGTTCTCCCTATTCCTGTGCATCCTCTGCAGAAATTGCAAACTCTGCCCGACAGGAGATCAGGGGCCCTGACTCTCCCAGCGGGGAGGTTTTTACTAAGGTGTCTGGCATGGCGAACCCGAGAACGAGGGGAGGAACACTGAGGTGCGTTTTAGAAACGTTGCCCGACCACGCGGTGGAGCGTCCTCTCGGTTTCCCATGCGTGTTTTACCTGCAGGAAGAATCCCTTCAAGCTGGAGAGTTGGGGCCCCTTGAGTGGCTAGCATGCAGTATTATGTCAGAGCATCCTCGTTTGCTCACCGAACCTCATCAATCCTCTCAGCCCCAAGTGTCCAGCCTTAGGCCTCACCCAGCTGTGGGTGCAGATGTGGCAAATCCAGGTTGCATCACAAGCCCTGAACGCATTATTTAAGAAATTCTCTTTCACCGTCTTTATGTTTCGTTGGCGAAATTTATTTTTATAATGGGGTTTAGCGGATTGTCACGGCTGTGTTTATGCCGCTCTACACACGCTTGAGTCTCTCGTGGAGACATACCGGTACCTGGGTTTTCAGATTCTGACTCATCAGGTATATTCCTATGCGTTGAATACGGGGTGCTGAGTCCATTTCTTTGAGCCAGGAGTAGGTTCTGTCTATGACATATTTGGCTTATGGAACGGTCTCTGTGCTAATTTCAATCTCTGGTTGTATGCAGCACCCCAACTCAGCATTCCCCTGAAGCACGGATATGTTAGTTTTCCAAATGTGAGACTCTGTTCTGTTTTCTAATCATGTTCATACGTAGCCACGTTTACCTTACCTCTGTTAGTGATATCTTATGATATCATAAGTTTCTTTCTCCGTGCCCTTTACCTCCCTTAGAATCATCGTTCCTAAGTCTACTCATTATGCTGCGACGGGCCTGATGACATTGATTGCACTCCTGAGTGACATTCCATTGTACGTACGTATCACAGCTTCGTTATCCATTTTTCGCTTTCTGGGATATTTACGTGGTAACCTAGTATGGATTCTTGTAAACAGAGCAGCCCCAAACGTTGGCGAGGCTGGATCTTTTCCCTTTGAATTTCCCGAAGCTGTAAGACCATAGGTGGAAGTGCCCCAGGCTCTGTAGCTTTGTGTTTTCGCTGTTTCAGGAAGCACCATTCAATTCTCCAGAGTGGCTCTTGGCCATTTACGTCCCGCCCATCAGCCTAACAAGGCTCCCCGATCTCCGTGGCCTCTGCTGCCTTTCTGGTTTTTACACATTTTTCAGATGTCTCTTTTGACCGGTGGGAAGAGAGACTTCGTCGTAGCGCGGATTTCACTTTCACGCTTGCTCGGTTGGCCAAAATGGGCGTATGCTTTTGTTCCTGAATTCAGGAACAAAAGCATACGCCCTTTTTGGCCAAGTGCATCTTTGTCGACGTTCCGCCTCCTTTCCTATGCTTTAAATGCAATTCCAATCGACCTCCCGAAACGTGTTTCCTGCAAATGCGCCTCGCTTTCCAGTCCTCTTCGCAGCCTTACCTCAACATATTTTTGGACGAGAGTTGTCCTTTATAAGTCTGCAGGTTTGTGAAATGCAGTGCCCCTGAGCTCCTTTTTTCAACTCGCTTTCTTGGGAGCTGGCCGCAAAGCGCGGGATTGCTTCAGCCACAGTGCTGGTTCCAGCACGGCACGCCGAGTCTTTGCACAATTCTTCTTCCTGGTGGGAAACTGAGAGTTGAATGTGCCACTTTAAACACCTCCAGCGAGTCTCCCATTGGTTCTCCCTATTCCTGTGCATCCTCTGCAGAAATTGCAAACTCTGCCCGACAGGAGATCAGGGGCCCTGACTCTCCCAGCGGGGAGGTTTTTACTAAGGTGTCTGGCATGGCGAACCCGAGAACGAGGGGAGGAACACTGAGGTGCGTTTTAGAAACGTTGCCCGACCACGCGGTGGAGCGTCCTCTCGGTTTCCCATGCGTGTTTTACCTGCAGGAAGAATCCCTTCAAGCTGGAGAGTTGGGGCCCCTTGAGTGGCTAGCATGCAGTATTATGTCAGAGCATCCTCGTTTGCTCACCGAACCTCATCAATCCTCTCAGCCCCAAGTGTCCAGCCTTAGGCCTCACCCAGCTGTGGGTGCAGATGTGGCAAATCCAGGTTGCATCACAAGCCCTGAACGCATTATTTAAGAAATTCTCTCTCTTTCACCGTCTTTGTGTTTCGTTGGCGAAATTTATTTTTATAATGGGGTTTAGCGGATTGTCACGGCTGTGTTTATGCCGCTCTACACACGCTTGAGTCTCTCGTGGAGACATACCGGTACCTGGGTTTTCAGATTCTGACTCATCAGGTATATTCCTATGCGTTGAATACGGGGTGCTGAGTCCATTTCTTTGAGCCAGGAGTAGGTTCTGTCTATGACATATTTGGCTTATGGAACGGTCTCTGTGCTAATTTCAATCTCTGGTTGTATGCAGCACCCCAACTCAGCATTCCCCTGAAGCACGGATATGTTAGTTTTCCAAATGTGAGACTCTGTTCTGTTTTCTAATCATGTTCATACGTAGCCACGTTTACCTTACCTGTGTTAGTGATATCTTATGATATCATAAGTTTCTTTCTCCGTGCCCTTTACCTCCCTTAGAATCATCGTTCCTAAGTCTACTCATTATGCTGCGACGGGCCTGATGACATTGATTGCACTCCTGAGTGACATTCCATTGTACGTACGTATCACAGCTTCCTTATCCATTTTTCGCTTTCTGGGATATTTACTTGGTAACCTAGTATGGATTCTTGTAAACAGAGCAGCCCCAAACGTTGTGGAGGCTGGATCTTTTCCCTTTGAATTTCCCGAAGCTGTAAGACCATAGGTGGAAGTGCCCCAGGCTCTGTAGCTTTGTGTTTTCGCTGTTTCAGGAAGCACCATTCAATTCTCCAGAGTGGCTTTTGGCCATTTACGTCCCGCCCATCAGCCTAACAAGGCTCCCCGATCTCCGTGGCCTCTGCTGCCTTTCTGGTTTTTACACATTTTTCAGATGTCTCTTTTGACCGGTGGGAAGAGAGACTTCGTCGTAGCGCGGATTTCACTATCACGCTTGCTCGGTTGGCCAAAATGGGCGTATGCTTTTGTTCCTGAATTCAGGAACAAAAGCATACGCCCTTTTTGGCCAAGTGCATCTTTGTCGACGTTCCGCCTCCTTTCCTATGCTTTAAATGCAATTCCAATCGACCTCCCGAAACGTGTTTCCTGCAAATGCGCCTCGCTTTCCAGTCCTCTTCGCAGCCTTACCTCAACATATTTTTGGACGATAGTTGTCCTTTATAAGTCTGCAGGTTTGTGAAATGCAGTGCCCCTGAGCTCCTTTTTTCAACTCGCTTTCTTGGGAGCTGGCCGCAAAGCGCGGGATTGCTTCAGCCACAGTGCTGGTTCCAGCACGGCACGCCGAGTCTTTGCACAATTCTTCTTCCTGGTGGGAAACTGAGAGTTGAATGTGCCACTTTAAACACCTCCAGCGAGTCTCCCATTGGTTCTCCCTATTCCTGTGCATCCTCTGCAGAAATTGCAAACTCTGCCCGACAGGAGATCAGGGGCCCTGACTCTCCCAGCGGGGAGGTTTTTACTAAGGTGTCTGGCATGGCGAACCCGAGAACGAGGGGAGGAACACTGAGGTGCGTTTTAGAAACGTTGCCCGACCACGCGGTGGAGCGTCCTCTCGGTTTCCCATGCGTGTTTTACCTGCAGGAAGAATCCCTTCAAGCTGGAGAGTTGGGGCCCCTTGAGTGGCTAGCATGCAGTATTATGTCAGAGCATCCTCGTTTGCTCACCGAACCTCATCAATCCTCTCAGCCCCAAGTGTCCAGCCTTAGGCCTCACCCAGCTGTGGGTGCAGATGTGGCAAATCCAGGTTGCATCACAAGCCCTGAACGCATTATTTAAGAAATTCTCTTTCACCGTCTTTGTGTTTCGTTGGCGAAATTTATTTTTATAATGGGGTTTAGCGGATTGTCACGGCTGTGTTTATGCCGCTCTACACACGCTTGAGTCTCTCGTGGAGACATACCGGTACCTGGGTTTTCAGATTCTGACTCATCAGGTATATTCCTATGCGTTGAATACGGGGTGCTGAGTCCATTTCTTTGAGCCAGGAGTAGGTTCTGTCTATGACATATTTGGCTTATGGAACGGTCTCTGTGCTAATTTCAATCTCTGGTTGTATGCAGCACCCCAACTCAGCATTCCCCTGAAGCACGGATATGTTAGTTTTCCAAATGTGAGACTCTGTTCTGTTTTCTAATCATGTTCATACGTAGCCACGTTTACCTTACCTCTGTTAGTGATATCTTATGATATCATAAGTTTCTTTCTCCGTGCCCTTTACCTCCCTTAGAATCATCGTTCCTAAGTCTACTCATTATGCTGCGACGGGCCTGATGACATTGATTGCACTCCTGAGTGACATTCCATTGTACGTACGTATCACAGCTTCCTTATACATTTTTCGCTTTCTGGGATATTTACGTGGTAACCTAGTATGGATTCTTGTAAACAGAGCAGCCCCAAACGTTGTGGAGGCTGGATCTTTTCCCTTTGAATTTCCCGAAGCTGTAAGACCATACGTGGAAGTGCCCCAGGCTCTGTAGCTTTGTGTTTTCGCTGTTTCAGGAAGCACCATTCAATTCTCCAGAGTGGCTCTTGGCCATTTGCGTCCCGCCCATCAGCCTAACAAGGCTCCCCGATCTCCGTGGCCTCTGCTGCCTTTCTGGTTTTTACACATTTTTCAGATGTCTCTTTTGACCGGTGGGAAGAGAGACTTCGTCGTAGCGCGGATTTCCCTTTCACGCTTGCTCGGTTGGCCAAAAAGGGCGTATGCTTTTGTTCCTGAATATATTCAGGACCAAAAGCATACGCCCTTTTTGGCCAAGTGCATCTTTGTCGACGTTCCGTCTCCTTTCCTATGCTTTAAATGCAATTCCAATCGACCTCCCGAAACGTGTTTCCTGCAAATGCGCCTCGCTTTCCAGTCCTCT